>VZRU01000770.1:12590-30724 GCA_013398155.1 Pedionomus torquatus
AAAAGGCACAACCCAGCTTTATGTCCTACTCGATATAAAATCACTTTTAGGGGGGACTAAAGAAAGTAAATATGGTTTTCCTACACAGGCTGAGGATTGGGTCTGGAGGAGGGCAGAAGCAGGAGACCCCCATGGAGACCCACGTAGCCAGGGTGGGGGTGGCACCACGGCTTTGGTGTCCTGCCCAGGTGACAGAGGTGACTGCCCATCCCGTGGCTCCATGGGGTGCAGCGACAGGAGGAGGAAGATTTCCTCCATCAGTTCCTTCATTGCTACGGAAACCTCCCTGGTGGAGCAGCTTCACCAGGGGCTTGGGCACTGGATCAGACTTGGGCCATCCCCGCTCCAGCAGGGAGGCTGTATTTACCACCTGTATTTATTCTCTCAGCCCAGCGCCATCGTGAGCATACAATTCTTTGGCCCAGAGGAAATGTAGAAAGTTGGATGTGAAGTTTTGCTCAGAACATGGAAAAGTTGTAGAACCGTGCAGCAAAGGGAACCTGGGGGTGGGGTCCCCTCCTGCTATTATTAAAACACACAAAAAAAAAATCCACCGAACCGGGAGTGTATTGAAATGAGACAGGTTGATGAGGAAAAAGAAAAAGCATGAATTATGGTTTTTTTGCAAAGCTGATGAACTAACTTGACCAGCTTCAGCAAATAATTTACCCTCAGATAGTTGGTCTGTAAAATAGGAGGGATATACATACCTGCCTTTGTGATCTCTAGATAAGCGCCTCGTTAATGATCTTCGAGTTTGTTCCAGCTCCCACTGAGGTCGTTGGGATGTTTTTGCTGAATTTACTGGACCAGATTTTTTTTTTCTTCCCTTTTTTTTTATCAAGTTTTAGATTTGGTTAAAAATCTTCTATTTTGTCTCGGATGCTTATAAAAATGCTTTTGTTTGCATGTAGTTTGGCGTTTTCTTCCCTTTCAGGACAGTACTGAGCAGTTTTTATTTCACAGTGAATGGACCTTTTGGGCTCAATCATATAAATTAATTTTTAAATGGCTGTGCTTGAAGTTCATGTAGTATAAAATTGCTTTACTGTTTTTTTTCTTTTCTGTTTATAGAAAAAGACTGGTTTCATTTTATATTTTATTACATGAATGTGAAATGAAGAACACGCACAATTTGCAAGTGATCATATATTTTATTTTAGAATTATCACATAGGAATAAAATAAATTTAAATCCCTACATGGCACAATAGTCATATTTATAAAGCAGTTGATACCTCATGGAGAACTTTGAGAAGCTCGCTGCTCAGAACAGTTCTGCTCTTATATCCCCTATATAGTGAATAAAAACCAGATCTTTGTTACTTTGGGAGTTCTTAAATTCTTCCTGCTAGAATACTCTTGGAGGATTTGTCCAGATGAAGCTCAGAACATGGTGGTTCTTTTTCAGTTGGTGGTAGTGTCTGTCAAGGAGTGATTTAGCAGCTGAAGGTGAGCCCTCAAGAATCCAAGTTACCTTCAGGGATGTGTCCTTGAGGAGCTGCCTGAAGAGCTACTGATGCTTCCACGGGCTTTAGGAGATGCGTGATTTCCTGGACGAGTAGGATATTGGTGCAGTTGAAGCTAGTTAGGTAAATTCCAGCGCTCCCTCAAATAGTTTATTGTGGGCAGTTTGATATTATTTATTTTTATATATATAAAAAAAACCCCAAGCACCTGTGCAGAAAATGAGACCTCAACCTGTGACATACTCCTCAGCAGACTCGCTTTCGGCGTTCTCTGTTCAGGCAGGCGGGGGGTGATAGGGATGTTACAGGCCTACCTGCTTCAAAATGTGTTTTCATATCCTCTTTAAATTTACTCGTTACTTTTTTAACTCCCGTTTCGGATAAAACAGCATTTTTGACTCGTTCTTCAGTTAATGGGTAGATCTTTGCCTCCTGAAAGAACACAGGGCCTTGGTGCACATCGTCACCCGTGTAGCCTCTAGCCATAATCAGAAAGTTTCGTGTATGATCCTGGAGTCAATACCCTTGCTAAATATTGATTTTTGTAATAGCGCTGGCTGTTCCAGTAGACCAGGAAAGCAGCTCATGTTTAACACCTATCTATAAATCTATTTTTACCCAACGGACAGTAACTGGGTGGGTTGTTTGTTTTTTTTTCCCCCCTGAAGTATCGCTATTAAGTGATTTGTTGTAAAATAAGTCTTGAGGGGTTAACGGGAGAAATGTCCTACCACGGAATTAACTCTGTTAAGCGCCTCTTCTGCACGTCTGAGGCTGTGATATCTGGGTGACTCACGTTGTGTTGGTGGATTTCGCTTCTGAGCGTGACAGTGGTGGCAGCAAGTACCTGCTCGGCTTGGCTGGGGAAGGTGAGGTTCCTGTGGGTCAGTAATTCTGCCCAAATCCACTCCTGGAAACGGAACACAGAGCTTGGAGAAATGGTCCTGCCCGTCCCCCACACCCAAAGACTTCTCCCATCATTTGCTGAAAAAGCCAGTACTTTAATAAATGAGGTGGGGGGAAGAGAAGGAAGCAAAAACCCGTGGAAGGTTTCTGGAGTGTGGCTTTGCTTTGGAACCCTCCTCCTTCCTAATGAAAACACTGAGGGCATAACGAGCCTCAAGTCTAACTCAAGACCAGGAAATATGAATACCAGGGTGGAAGTTTTGCTTTTAACCTCTTTTAGCTGATGACTGTTGAAAGGGAACCTTCACTGTACCCAGACACTTACTCTCCAAAAGCGGCTTTGCAGCCTCGCTGCTCGGAAGCAGGAACCCGCTGAAGTTCATGGCAGCCTTTCCATTGACTCTGCTGAACTTTGGAGCAGGCCCTCAAGGCACTGAACTCTTTGGGACATCAATGCTATTTGCATCTAAAGATTTTTTTTTTCTTTTTTTTCCTTATATCTGAGATTGTATGTAATGCTCGTTAATGATTAGCTACCAAGGGTCTGGTATAAGATATAGCTATTTCCTCAGATTAAATCAGAGTGCCTTTGTCTCTGCTTCTAAAGTCCTTTTCCTGATGTGGCCTGGCTTTTAAAATATGGATAAACAAATGGTTTGGGTTTCTTTTTTTTTTTCACCTGTAACTCGAAGAGTTGTATGCCTGTTTCTTCCCAAATAGCCTAGAGAAATGTATATTTACTGCCCCTTCAGAATCCTGGCATAAGTGGAATAATCCCGTTCCGTAGTCACGTTTCAGTAACTGAAGACCGAAGAGACAGCTTTGAGGCCTTCCCTGTCAATATCTATATATGTATATCGAGCTCAGGGTCACAAGCTGCAACTGTGTAAGGGCTATTCTTCTTGTTGATAATGACAGATTCTTAATCTTCCTTTTTAGTTCTTTCAGCAAGATTTCATCACATGTGTTTGAAACGAGAAGAATCCCTGAAAACACAGACAAATACCTACCTGCTGGTCTGTCTAGAGACTAAATATTGGAAGAGCGGTCATTTAGATCAATCTTGTGCCTTGGTGTGTGCATTAGAAGAGGGTGAGGGGGGGGGGAAAGCACTCCTGAAAAATTACTGAATTCTCCTTGCAGTGTCAGGTTCCAAGATAATGATGTGTCTGTGTGTGAAAATATTAAATTGCAATAACATGCAGAGTGAGTGGCTTTCTGAATGGGGTATTCAGTTCACAGCTTGGACTATACATAAAGCTAGTGAGTGACAGAATACAAATGGTGTCATAAAACATCAGGGGAATTTACAGCCAGTCTCAATCTTTTTGATCTATATTCTATCTATGGAGCGCTCTCAATCTATCTATCTTTAGTTAATGAAACAGTTAAACATATTTAATTATTTATCACTGTTTAATGTCAAGAGTTATCAAAACAGATTACGTTTCCCCCCCCACCACGCTCTTAACGGTATTGGAAGAACTCTAAATTTTATGTACTAAAGTCTGGGGTGTTTCCTGTCCGAAGATAATGCTTTAAAATGCATCTCTGCCCCTCGATGTTTGCAGATGACAGTTGTTTGGTGAAAGCAGACCCTTTTGTTGGTTTTTGCCAGGGAGCATGGTTTATTTCTAAAACTTTGCTTGTTTCTTAACACAGACTGCTTTTATTCTTCATAGGAAAAACAGAGAAAGGAGAATTCAGTTTCACTCAGGATGAGAAATGAAATAGAATGGGGCAGTTCTCAGGGGGGTATGTGTTGACCCACCTCTTTGATATGGCCCAACAGCAAAGAGCCAAATTGATAAAATAATTTAAAAAGCAAGGCTGCTGTATCTGCCCTCTGCGCCCAGAAATCAGCCCCAGCAGGGTCTATAAACTCCATTAAAGTTCATGTCTGAAGACTGAGTGCCACATCTCCTGGTGCCTTACCCTGCCTGGGTCCCCTTACATGCCTGTGTAGATATGGCAAATATTTTATGGGGCTTCTCGAAGCAGCCCCCTGAGCCAGGCGCCTGTCCTACAGCCACCTCTCCTCTCCTGGAAGGAATCGTCAGCATCCGACCCCCCCAGGCTCCAACTCCCCTCTCTTCCTCCCCTCTCCCCCAAGCAGAGGTGTTAATCGTCACCCTCTGAAGGTTGTGCTGAGCTGCTAAAAGCCGGTGTTTGTTACTGAATCTCATCTGCTAATTCTGGGCTGGAGGTAGGTCTTTGGGATCCCCCTCTGCCATGCCACCTGGGTCTTCTCTATTGGCAGCCTGGCTAAGAAATCCTTCTTTCTTCTCTACCTAAGCTCTCTCTTTACCAGTGGTTTTAAATTGCTTTCCACCCCTGACAGACTACCCTCGTTCAAAGAGAAACGTGGAGGAGGCTGATGGTTCTAGTAAGTATTAGGAGTCCATTACCAGAGGACCGAATCCTGTTGGGATCTCTCGGGAGACAGCCCTCCTTGGCCCACCAAACAGAGTATGGCATTGTGAGCGGAAAGGGCAGGGGGATAAAGGAATCCCGCCTTGCTTCTCTCTGACAAAGAAACCTCAATACTTTTATTCAGCGGAAAATGGAATAATACTTCTGGGTTTGCTTTGAAAGCCACAGCCACTGGCTACTTTCCGCGCTGTGGATGGTTTCTGTATGAGGAAGAGCTTTTTTTTTTATTATTATTTTTTTTTCTTGAGGGGAGAAGACTTTAGACGTGAAATGAGATTAAAGGCACCTCTGTGCCAACATGTTAAGCATTTTGGGGTTTACAAGAAGTATCGATGTTTCATTGCAGGCATGTGCCAGCCAGGAATAAAGCCCCTCTGCGCTGCTGTGTAGCGCCGCTCGCCACACACGTGGGGAGGAAGCCACCAAGCCTGCTGGAAAGAAAAGTTTTATTATATGTAGTGTTCCCTTTAAAATGAAACGTGTTCTTTTGGTCAAGGTAGGTTAAGGGCTTACTTCAGAGTTTACGGTGTTCTTAGAGAAGAGTCACTTTTGTATAGGCAAGTGGTGTCCTTGTCTCTCTTGAAGGTAGGCTGCTGTAAAAAATTCCTACCAGTTGCAGAAAGGCACCTGAGTGATGTGATCCCCCCCTTTGGGATGTTGAGAAAAGGCTTCGTAGTGTAGATATCGGTGAGAACACACGAGCTAAATATGTCCGCATTGGGTTTTTTCATGTCCCAATTCCTAATGTCTGTAAGTCCATTGTAAATGACATCGGGGAGAAGAAAAATGTTATTAGAAGTAGGATACGGCACCACAGCAAGGAGTGAATCTCTGTGGATGGCAGCGTGGTGCCAGAGTTGGCACGTTGGCATCCAGCTTGAAGCACTCCCTGGTGCTCCGTTTCCCCTGTGGAAAGGTGCTGGGAGGGTGGTCGTTCCCTTCAGACGGCAGCCGTCGCTTCAGTGGATCACGTTTCCTTTCGGTTTTGTCCCGTGGACCTGAGAACTGGTTCTCGTTAAGACAAATACTTCAAGAATACTATTATTATTCCCCTTCATCTTTCTCCGGTGGTGAAGCAGAAATGCCGAGATCCTTTGCTACAGGCTTTGTAGCACCTCAAATATTAAAAGATGGGACCAATTGCTGCTGGAGGCACCTGCCCCTAGGACTGAGTCCTTTCTGATGCCATCTCATTTGAAATGGTGTTTTTTTTCCTGCCAGACCACAGTGTCTGCAGAAGGCAGTTCTCAGCACTGGGTACCTCCCCTGGTTGGTGTAAGCTCTGATCAGGATGAGGAATTCTTCCACCTATTTAAGCCCGTTACCTGCGTTACTGACACTGGTGTCACATGGAAATTGCAGGGCTTTTGAGAAAATAGGCATATAGTGACATGTGCAGGCATGAGGAAGTTATTCTTATCAAAATAGGGTCAAAAATCCTGTGTGGTTGGTTTTGGGGTTTTTTTTTTTTGTTTGTTTGTTTTTCTGTGCTGCATTACCTGATACCTGAAACTGTCTGTTTGCTGAAAGCATCATCCTCAATCCAGCCTTTTCCCTGGGTTTTTGGGCTGTAACTCCCAGGAGCTGCACGGCACAGACCAGATCCGAGCAGACCTTTCTTTCAGAGGTCAGCCCTGAGGACGGAGCTTTCTGCGGTGCCGTGGGAGGTTATTTACGGCACTACAGATGTCTTGGCGGAAGAAAAATCAGAGCCCATAATGTCATATTAAAAATATTGATAAATTATCGATTATTATTTAGGCCAGGCTTCAAGAGCGAGTAACTGGTTTCCATAAATCACCGGGTTCCTCCGGGACCCTGGTGGAAGGGAAGGTGGCTGCTCGGGCAGGTCTCATTTGGGAAGTGAGGGTCTGGCTGCGTTTCAGAAAGCGGAATGTGAGGGTTGTGTGCCCGGTGCCAGCTCCTGGGGCTGACATGGATGCGGAATCCAGATGCTCATCCCCTTTGGCTGCCGCCTCCAGCCAAGGAGGGTGGTAATCTCTGAACGGTTCTGATGTTGGGGCAAGAAGTGGCTCAAAAATAGGATCTTGCTGTCAACGTGTTCGTCAGTCTCAAGCCCAGGGCGCTGGCTCCCCAGGCTGTAATACCATCATGGTTGTGTCAGTGGTGATGCTGCCTCCAGGAGAAGGAGCTGGAAAGGCCTCCCAGTTCATAGAATGGTTTGAGTTGGAAGGGACCTTCAAGATCATCCAGTTCCAACCCCCCTGCCCTGGGCAGGGACACCTCCCACCACACCAGGTTGCTCCAAGCCCCATCCAGCCTGGCCTTGAACCCCTCCAGGGATGGGGCAGCCACAGCTTCTCGAGGCAACCTCTTCCAGGGTCTCACCACCCTCACACCAAACAAGTTCTTCCCAATATCCAATCTAAATCTCCCCTCTTTCCATTTAAAACCCTTCCCCCTTGTCCTGTCCCTCCACTCCTTGACCAAGAGTCCCTCTCCAGCTCTCCTGGAGCTCCCTTCAGATCCTGGAAGGCTGCTCCAAGGTCTCCCCGGAGCCTTCTCCTCTCCAGGCTGAGCAGCCCCAGCTCTCTCAGCCTGTCCTCACAGGAGAGGAGCTCCATGAAGACAGGAGCTCTGCAGATGCTCACTTGCAGAGATCATCTTGAGTTGAAAGGTTCCTTCTGAGTGGGTTCTGTCCACACGACTATTGTAGGAGCGGGTTTTGGCAAAAGGAGCTATTGTGAGCCAAATAAATGGGATTTTCATGGCAGTCTCTTGGGCTGCTCTGGAGCTGATTGGCACAATGGGATAAATAGAAGACATCTAACTGGCTTTGTAGGACAGGGACAGCTGGAAAGGCAACAGCTACCACCTTGAGGAGGCAAGACTCTTTGCCTGTAATGGAAGTGAATTTTGAGAGTTGCTTTGCAGTTGCTGAAAATGCCCAAATTCTGCCCCTATTCCTTGACGAGCACATGGTAAGGAGACGAAAGAAGTTAGAATTAAAATGAAAGTGTGGCTGAAATGAGATGTCAAATTTCTCATTTTTATGGGGAACAAATCTGTCTTGTTTCTTTGTTTTTCAAGTGTCTGCTCTTTTCCTTAGCTCCCATCATCCAAACTAGCCATTAAAATGTTAGTAATCGTTAATTTTGAGGCATTATTTTATCCCTCACTGAACTTCAAAACAAACCCATTAGCTGTGAAAACTTTTGTGCAGAAGAGGAAGCAAATTGTGGAAAGAGAAGAATAATCCCACCATTGACCTAAAAGTCAGACATTTGTCCCGGCTCCTCCTCAGTTTCCCTTCTTGCTTCTCTCCTTCATTGCCAGGATGTCTGTCTGTCTGTCTGTCTTCTCTTTGCTGTTTGAGAGGGGCAAGTGCTGTTATACCATCTGTGGGTGCTACTGATTGATTTTTATCAAACTCCCACCGCTTTGTCTGGTTAAAACCCCCAAGAAACCAAACCCGAACTGAATGCGGGGCAGGGACCCCGTTGACAGCTTTAGGTGCGTCGGGGCTGGCTCCGCTGCGAGAACGCTGGGTGGGAGATTCCCAGCGCAGGATTTTTGCAGGCTGAAGAGGGTCTGGGTGGTTTGGAGGAATCCTGACTCCCCAGCAGTGAGCGGAAGCCGATGCCAAAGCTTTTGAAGTTCCCCCATTTACATGCGGCATGAGTTTCCCATTTGATTAAACAAATGATGCTTTGCTTAATTTGTCTATGTTGGCTATTTTTATGAAATATGCACTTAATTAAGTAAGAGAAATACAGAAACATGTTTATTCTCAAGATTTATGCGAAAAATGAGAACCCCACTGAAATTTCCAGTAGTGAAGCAATTAAGTAATGGAATTCCACAGTATAAACATAGTATAATTCAACTATAAAAACGATGTCTAAGTAATGTTAATGAGCTGACTTGAAGCTACAAAAGCTGGAAAAGTTCGCAGTTACAGATGAAAATTGAATTTGTTCTGAATTAGAACCGAAATGAAGTTAGTTTGCATGAGGTCTGTGGTCCCTGACCAGGCTCCGTCCCTGGGTACGATGTGTCAAGCAACGTGTCGGGGTAGTGGAACAGCTCAGGACCCTCTCCAGCTTCTGTCCGTGTAGCTCTGACCCGCGACAGCATCATTACACAAATCATAATTTGCTCCACCATGGCTAAACAGAGTTTGCTGAAGGAGTTAAGGGAACAGAAGTTGTGGGGAAGAAAATTATTTTAGAGTTTTATAGGGCTTCCTACAAACTACCAGGTCCAAGGGGCAAACGAGTCAGGGTCTTAGAGATTTCTTGTTGAAAGTTTTCATATACCACCAGCCACTGGGGGGAAAAAAAAGAAAAAGGAAAGAAAAAAACACAGCACTCCAGAAAATAGAAGAAAGTAACCCCATTTCTCTGCAGTCACAGCCCCAGGTAACTTACCCATGGTTTGGACTGACAGCTTGCAAAATTCGCAATCGCTTGTTTAAATATTTTTCACAGTAACGACTTAAATATTCTATTTGCTGAAAAGTAACGTGGAGCCTGAGAGCCAAAACCCGGTAATCGTGTGTGGAGGAAGGAGCTCGAACCAATCCCGTGCTTTAGCGAGGTCCCAGCTTGAAAACCGACAAAATGGTTTTTTGCAATTTAAACTTGGACTCTGAATTCGTATTGAAATTTGGCAGCGTTGGAGCTTCTAGCCAGCAATTCTAATCTTGGTTTTCTGTATCATCTCCCCCTTCAGCCCCTGGTTAGCGATGGAGTGCCTCTGCAGCACAGAGGGAACAGGGATGGCACAGCCTGACAGCCTGATTTTATTTGCTTGAGAGAGAATCCTTTCCTTTGCTGCTGATTCTGACCTGATTTTTAAAATTTATTTATTTATTTTTTTATCCCGCCTCTTCTAAATTCTTATCTCTTTTGGCAAGCTTATTTAAAATCTTTTTTCCAGAGTATTAGCTAGAGCAGTTTGTTGGGAAGGTGTGTGTTCGTGGGGCCGAGGTAAACTCTCCCCCAGCCAGGGCCGTGCAAAGCTGGGGCGAACCTTTCCTTTAAAGCTGCGTTTTTAGCCAGGTCCCGGGGGGGGTTCTGCTGCCCTCTGGCCTCCACGGTCCTTTCTTTTCTCATTCCACTTCAGAATGTTGTTTCTATCACCTTCTCAGACTAGTAAATAGCACGCTGAAGATTTATGATGTTTGAACTTCTAATGCCGTAACGTATTTTATGTATTTTTCACAGTATTATTCAGACGTGTGATGTTATGGTTAGTTCAAGTTCTAGTGCAACTGCTCCGAGGAACTCTTTCCTTGTGGGTAGTTCCTCGCTGCCAAGCAGTATTTGCACTTGCCTTAGAGGAGGAGGAAAGGAATGTTCCATAAATGTTGCACAGGATTAAAACTGTAGATGGCCAACCCTTTACGGATGGGGACTCAAAGCCTGAACCTGCAGCCTGGAGGAACTGCTGGCCAGAGCTCTTTTTGGTGGGGCCATCTGCCCTTCCTGCTGCTAGGATTTCCCTGTCCAAGTGTATCACTGAGCGAGTCTGCAGCGTTGAGGGAGGAGGGTAAAGACAAAGACCATGGAGGGGTCCTGAGAAGAAAAGCAGACGAAGAATGATGGCTTGGTTCAGGTGGACATTGGAAGTTTTCATCTCGGTTGCTTTCCTGCTGAGATCTTCCCCGTTGCCCTGGCAGCTCTGCAACCCGAGTGGTTCTGAGCATCCCTCATGGTCTGTGCTGTGGTCAGTGGTCACCTTGCCTTTGGTTCTGGGATTGTCTCCTGCTGCTGGGGAGGGTTTTCATCATGGAAAGAAGTGCTAAGAAGGGCTGGATTCAGCTTTCCTTTTGGGAAAAGTCCGCTTTTCTCATTCATTTTGTTGTCCCTATTGAATATATTATTATATAATATATATATTATATATATATATTGAGGAGAACACCAAAAAAAACACCAACTAGAATTAGTGAATTGTGGGGCACATCTGCCTGCCCTGAGAGACTTTCACAGTGGTGCTAATTCTTCAATGAAGTTTCGTGAGTTTATAAAGCATTGGGTGCTTCTACACGAACAACAAATGTTGTTTTCTCCTCGCACAGATCCTAAAACCCAGCTACCAGAGGGACCAAGGCCTGCACCCAACAAGGGAATATTAATTTTGATGGAGGGAGACTTAGTGCTCCGGGGATTAAATTATATGCCTTGGGAAATACACGTCTACTGGGCTGCGTTTGTACCGAGTGGTGTCTTTGTCTCTCGTATATAAAAACACTAATTAAAATATAACGTAAAAAAGCTGAAGTATGCTGGTTACACTTTAGTATGCTGCTAAGGTAAATAAAAATGAAACAAAAGAGGTATATATTGGGTCATTAAAAGTGCATTGTTACGTTGCTTTATGCCACAAAACTTCCGAATTAAAAGCTGAACAGAAATACATCTGGAATGGGCCACAAGAGCAGGTCAGTGTTACTTTATCTGGAGTTCTGCGCTGGGTCTATGGTTCACTTGCGCTGCCGGTAACTGCTGTGCAGAGAAACACGGGCAAGCGCAGCTCCTGGAACTCTACCTGGCAAAATTTCCTTTTTACAACATCTCCAGTGGTCCAGCATAACCCCGAGCGGTCCTACCCCCGGGCAGGGAGAGCTGAGCTCCAGATGCTGGCTGGTGCTTTGGATAGAAGGTCCCTTTTCATACGTTCAAAACAGAAACAGCCTGGAATATTCACTTGGCCGTAGCTCACCGCTTACGGGGTGTAACGAGGAAAGTAGGCAAGCTGTCAAAGTTAGCCATTAAGACCGATCCCTTCCAATTTATTTGGAAGTATCGTGTACAAACCCCAACTATTTGACGTCGTTAAATCAAAGCCCGTTACTGATGGCAAACCAGCATGGGCTTACGATGGCAAACCGGTGCTGGCTTATTTTGACTTATCTCCTGTGTGAGTAGGTGTAGGACCTTCCTTACGCCTTTCATCATTAGCAGCAAATGGCCAAAGCTGGTGGCAGGGGTGAAGGGGGGGGACGGGGACCTGTCCCCTCCCAGGTGGCAGGAAATGCTCCAGGTCTCTAGCAGAGGTGGCAGAACCTTCCCTGGGACAGAGCGGGCATCTCTAGTGAGTCCAGCATTCTTCATGCTCTCCCCTGGCCAGGTCACTTTCCCAGAAGGAGCGCTGTGCGTGGGGGATAGCTGGTGGCTGAGGAGGGGGGGGCACGTGCTTAATAACTGGGTATCTTTCAGTTGGAAACTCAGAAGGAAGACTTTTCACCAAAGCGGTGGGAACTGACTGGAGCCTGGAGCAAGGCAAAGTGCTCTTGCTTGAGCCCCAACCCGCCAAGCTCGAGATGTTTTCTGGTGACCATGGGGTTCTGAGCATTTCCCGTTATTTAGGGTCCTGCGGAGCAGCTGTCTGGTGCAGGGGGGTCATCTTGGCACCTTTGGAAGGCTTTGTCCAAAGCCCACCAAAAGCTGTAAAGGTTGGAGTCCTCCAGTTTTGGCTTTGTCCTTTGGTTTGTGGTTGTAGTAACTCATCCCTCGGTATGGCAGCGTTGGCCTCCTCACATAAGTGTGTCTCTGGGCAGAAATCCAAGGTTCAAGGCCTAAGGTACAATAAAGGTTACAAAAGGTGGCTTTATCACCACTGTATTGCTTTAACGGTATTTATTTAAGTCCCCTCCAGAATCTTCTCCCAGCCTTCCTGGCATAGGATATGGCCACCTTGGTAAGGAGAGAGGAACAAAAAAAAATAATAAAATGCTTCTTTGTGCCACTATCCCCCTGAAGAAAAAGCTTAACATCTGATTTAAGTTTACTGAAATAACAACAGATGTTTATCTTGTATTGTATGGCACATGGCACTACATCTCATAAACCCCCTCCTGGAGCTTAAAGCAGAGTTTCTGGTCCCTCATTTGGACACTTGCAGGCTTTGTGCTCTTTTTTAAATGTTTTCATTTCTCTGGAGCTTAATCTGCTACCAAAGTATTTATAAGTATCACGTTATAAACCGTGAAACGAGGAATAGCAAAGGAGATTTTCAATACTTCCTTCCACTAAGCACAGGACTATGCAGCTACTTACCTGCAGCCTCAAATAATGAAAAAATTGTGCAAACTTTCTGCAGCTTTTCATTAAGAAGAATCCACTTGGGGTACGGGATTGGGGACAGATCAATGAAAAAAAAATTGTGCCTTGGGAAAGCGAAAACTCGGGGAGGAAAAACATAGGAAAAAAAAAAATATGGTCTTGTGGGACTTGTGAAAAGGGAAACGTTTTCACTTCTAAAATCTGTGTGTGTTTTACTGTGAAACCAGTGAATGGCTGTAGTTGGTGTAATATTATTTTATATTCATACACGTAGATATTTAATTCTGCTTGTTGCAACTACAGACAACCCTGCTGCCTGACAGAAATAACCATTTTCTTCCAGAACTAACCTCTAAGCGTTAGCGAAAATGTCAATATTCTCCTGGAAACAGGAGTGAAATCCAGACGGGTGATTTCCCCCAACTCTTCTGGAGGCATTGGGGGTTTGATGCCGGGTTAAGCAGATTGGTGTCAGAGGCTGCCTGCGCCGCAGATGACAAAAAGAAATAGTAGGGATTGGTGAGATGTATCTAAAGAGTTCAGTTTCTGGGGAAGAAGAAAAGCAGGTGAGATCCTGACCCCGTAGAGCCGGTGTGGTCCTGGTGAGCCCGGCAAACGGACCGGTGAAATCCCAGGGGAGGTAAAAAACCTGCTGGACTGAGAGCCAGAAGGTGGTTGGGTTCTGGAAGGAGAAAAGGAAGGTTATCGCTGACGTGCAGCTTTGCTTTAGGTGTAATTGCTCCGAAAGGCAGAGCAGGCAAGATGATGGTCCCTCGGTGACCGCGGCTGGATGTCTTTCTCTGAGGATCTAGCCAGAGAGGATCCATGAGGCCCATTCCTTCCTCTCTGCACAATATTCTAGAGATGCCGTATTGCCATCTTCGTTTGAGACAGACTTTTTTTTTTTTAAAATATATTTTCTCGATATTTCTGAGCTGCACTGATCCATGAATATTGTGGCTTCTTTTTTACCATGCTCTCTGAAGGCATGGTTTACTTTACGTTTGAACAAACGCAGTCCTCCTTTGTTTCCTCCGCTGAATTCCTTATTTATTATTTCCTAAAATGATTTGATTTTCCCCCTCCTTCAAAACACATATGATTGCAATAAGCAGATACAAAATAGAACCAAGAAACAAAAGGCCGAACATGCTGATAATGTACATTTGGTTTGTATTTATCGTTTTAAGATGTGTTTTAATTGGTTCACTACCAACATCCTGTAACTCCCAGTCAGTCAGAAGAGAAACCTGTTTCATTTTAAAGTCGGTTGGCTTCTTCCCCCTTTCAGCCGAGAGCAGTGGGCAAGGCCCTGCTGCAGTATCTCCAAATTTAATTGCATTAAAACATTTAAACAGAGAGGATTATAATACATCTTGCTTTGCTGTTCTCCGCTGGTGATTAGGGGCTGGATTTCATTGGGAAACGGGTTTCCAACAGAAGAACACGAAACACATTTTGTTGCTTTGTAACGTAAACCTTCATGCGTAATTTCTAATGGAAATGTGCAGCTCGAAACCTCGGAATAAACACTTTGCCTCTTGTTCCAGAAGCTTAATCTGTTTAGTTTAATGAAGAGAAAGTGAAAAGGTGACACAAATGTCATCTTAAAGTACTTGACTGACAGCAAAATTTGGGTCAGTAGACCCAAGGTGTGACAACACCCAATTTAAGACAAACCTTTATTAAAAAAAAAAAGAAAGGAGAAAAAAACAGGAATCGGAGAAAAGAGGATTGGGAGAGTGATGTGACAGATCACCTCCTGCGTCTTCCTGGAAAACAGCAACACAAACTTTACCTGTTTCTGCCAAATATTTGCTGAGTGTTTTGTATTTATTTATTTATTTATTTTAACAACTGCCCGGGACAGTGTTTCCACGCTTGGCCAGTTTGCCAGTGACTTGGAAGTTTATTGCTTACAATTTAAACACTGTGGTTGGAAGCCTCCGAAAAGTTCTGCATGTACCGAACAGGAATTAATTTGGGGAAGTCTCGCTGTACGGGAGGTCAGCCTGGGAAACCACAACACCCTCCCTTCTGACCTTGCCTTTTATGAGGTTAGTGCCACTATTATTTTGGACCGTCGGCTTCTATCTTCAAGCTATAATTTTTGGATTAGCAGTTTTCATAAATATTTTATATTTAAAAGGGTAAAAGTGTTCTTTTGCTCTTGCTGAAACCAGAGCTAAAAAAAACCCAACCCAAACAAACCCTCAAAAAAAAAGACTAGGCCTGAAAGAGGACAGTTGCCTGTATTTCTATCTTCTACCTCGTTGCAACCAGAAGTCTTGACTTTGTTTCGTGAATGGTTGTTCTAAAAGTTGTATTTAAACACAAAACTTTTGAGTCTACTTGACCCAAAAAGAGATCTTGTGTCTGGCGGAGTTTCCAGGGAGCTTTTAAATTTGGATTAATTACCCCAGCTGAGGTCAAAGTGAGAACTGGGTGGATGCTGAGGGTCCTCTCTCATCATCACCTTTGGCCTTTGTCCCCAACATCTTCGAGGTGATTTCATAACCCATCAGGGTCTCCTCCTGGGTAACTTGGAAACAGTTTCATGCAGAAACTTGCTCCTCCGCAGGGAAGAAAGGTGTCCCCGAGCAGCCACCTTCCTGTGGGACGCTGAATGTTCCTGCTGCTGCGGTAAAACTGTTTCATGTGGTTCCTCGGAATCAAGAAGTTTATTAACAGAAGTGGTGAGGAGGTGGAATTACCTGGAAGTTTACCTTGGTTGGTTTCACACAGCGTTGAGGAGACCTTGACCTGCAGGAGCTGCCGGACCCTGACCAGGGCACGGATGGGGACGGGGGTGTCTGGGTGAGGGAGCCCAAGGGGATGTTTGGGGTGAGCCAGGAAAGGCTTGTCCCTGAAAACCCAGCAACTTTGAGGGTTTCAAAAATAAGGTCTTAAAAAAGATGTTGGGGTTTTTTTTTGTGTGTGTCCTTAGGAAGGGTGAGTAGTTGGAGGCTATTCAGAAAAACATATGGAAACTTTTGTTTTAAGAAATGTTATGGAGTTTCCCTTTTTCCATTTGGCTACTGGAAACGTGGGGATGGGAAGAGATGGAAAAAGACTCATTTTGTTTGCTGGCCAACTTGGTCAAAAAAGAGGAAAACTGGGAAGCTTCTTTTTTCCACCCACGTTCTTGCTGGAAGCTTCTGCCCAGCTCAGCCGTGACGGAGCTCAGGCTCTGCAGGGAGATGGGACCAGGAGATTCCCAGCTCGCCCAGATGGTTCCGCAGCATCTCTGTGATTTTGCAGGAGAGGGAGGTGCAAGAGCAGTGGAAAGATTTGGGTTCAAGCCGAAAGGCCCAACTTAAGAAATGAAGGGCCAATACTCGCAGCGCTGCGGTACGTAGAGTTTCTCCAGGAGAGACTTGTCCCTCGGGCGCTGTGACAACAGTATAAATAGTTCTCTGTGCTATAAAACTAATACAGAATCATTTATGTAGTTCAGCGTGCTGGAATTTCGCCAAGTGCTAATTATATTGTATCGTGTTTTTTATCGTATATAATCTAAATGATTTGTTACGCCAAAAGGGGCTGGATGCTTTTTTACTCCCCCCNCGCTTATATTGATTTTTTTTTTTTTTTAATTTATTTCTTTATTTTCCCCCGGAGTTTTCTGGAAAACAGTCTGGCTGCTGCCATAGCAGTGCTGCTGCGCGTTCAAGTTCTCTCAAAGCGCGTTAAGGAAGGGAGGGAGAAAGGTTTGAAGTGCATCCTCAGGCAAACACCCCCCCCACTACATCAGCCCATGACTTACACGTATGGACCTGTAGCGTGTATTTTTTTTTTTTGCCCCGTTTGGAAATAACACAAGCTTTAGTGCCCGTGATGATTTTGCGAAGAGTCGCGTTAAATCTAGAGCAGCTGCACAACGAAGGAAATAGCTTTTCTCTTGTAATATTGGGTGAGGAGGTAGATAAAGGTCTCTGAAAGTGGAAGGCAAAGGAGGGGAGGGGTTTGGGCCAGAGCGTTGCAGAACTTGGAGAGAGAAGAGCTGAAGCGATGGAAGATAAGAATAAAGCGGATGCAGAATATGACCAGATGCAGAAGGAGAATGAGAAGGGGAAAAAAAAAAAGGTAGCTAGGACAAATAGGGTCAAAAGGACACAGAAAATAAGAAGTGGAGGGGAGAGCATTTCCACGCTGCAGTTTATCATGAGATCTTTTAAAACAGACATCGCTTTAAAACATTAGCCTCAAAAGCAATTAAATTCAAAATTTCAAAGACAATCAGATTTAGATATTATTTTTAAGTGAAACTTTTCACCTTGAAAGCTCTAGTAGGAAAAGAGGTGGTTCTCACCGCAGAAGCAGCTGACGGATGGTCACCAGAGGTTCCAGAGGGCCTGGAGTGCTGTGTTTAGGGGGGTGTCTCTCCTGGACCTGCCCAACTCCTCTGCACAGACCGGGTCGTTTGTCAGCAGCAGTGATCAGGGTGGGTGGGTGCAGAAAACAGGCAGAGGTTTTTTGTGAGGGACAGCAGAACCGCCGTGTGGCGCGGGAAGAGAAATTTTGCTGTGACAGCTGGTGGGATGCTTCGTGAGCATCCAGTTCATGGGACGAGTCAGTCACCCAGAGGTGACAAAGGGCTCCTTGCTGTTGAGGACCAAGATGCTGGTGAAACGCTGTTTGAACTGTTGGAGGTTTCTTTGGTTTCTTTCTCTCTCTCCTTTCTTCTTTTTTTTTTAATCCTTGTGGGTTTTTGCTTTCTTCCGAAGCACAAAGGAGTAACTTCCCATGGAGATCTAGTCTCTACAGGACAAGGACTCTTTTGAGCTGTTTTACATCCAGTCGCTATTCAAAAGCATCTTCTTGCAGCTTCCCTGACAAGATTACGTGCGGGTAAAGGTGCAGGTGCCACCGACCAAATAATGCTGGAGGGATCCCCAGCTGAAAGGGGCAAGTTTGCTTTGCCCTAGTTTGCTGCTGCCCAGCAGCATGATAGATAGATCCCCCTTCTGAGATTCTCTTGAGTTTTAGTTCACTCACCTGAACCCATGGAATAGAATTATTTGTTTACTGGTGTTACGCTGTCTCTCCCAACAACGTGAGTGACTTCGTGCTGAGTCTGAGGCCTCTGATGCCAAGAGCCAGGCCCAGAGCAGAGGAGACTGCAAATTAAACTGAAATACCCGCTGGCCCCTTTCCTGTGCAAACTTCTCAAATTTATAGTTTCTTTAGCAAAAAGATTAAATCTGCTCCTATTAAAAAAATAAACTAAAAAAAACCCAACCAAACCTTTTTTCTTTAAACTCCTGTATAAATAAATATATAATGTATATATA
>VZRU01000775.1:0-20728 GCA_013398155.1 Pedionomus torquatus
CTTCCCACGCCATCCATTGCTAGCAGAGAGACTCCAGGCTCCTGGTGGTCCAGCTGCCCCAGCAAACCCACCAGAATGCTGACTGGTGGGGACGTAGCCCTTTTTGGTGCTTTTCTCTTACGAGAAAGCCTGAGAGACCTCAGTCTCTTAGGCCTGGAGAAGACTGAGAGGGGATCTCATCAATACTGATAAGTATCTAGAGGGCAGATGTCAAGAGCATGGGGCCAAACCCTTTTCAGTGGCAGCTAGCGCTAAGACAATGGGCAACAGGCACAAACTGGAACACAGGAAATTCCATCTCAAAATGAGGAAAAACTTCTTTACTTTGAGGGTGGCAGAGCACTGGAACAGGCTGCCCAGAGAAGTTGTGGAGTCTCCTACTCTGGAGATGAGTACTCAAAACCCATCTGGATGCGATCCTGTGCAGCCTGCTGTAGGTAGACCTGCCTTAGCAGGGAGTTTGAACTAGACGATGTCCAGAGGTCCCTTCCAACCTCTACTATTGGGTGATTTCATGGCTAGAACAGTAATCCCTGGATCCAAAACTCAATCCGGACCATGTTTGAGCCTTGTGAGAATAGCTGGGATTCACCCTTTAGCATCACTTGGAAAAGGGAGAACTGGGATTTAAGGGAAGATACAGATGTCATGCCAACCCCAGCTGCTCTCTGCTACTGGGAATTTGCCGTCACGCACCAGAGTGCTTTGGTCAGCATCAGAAATGATGTGGGAACTGGAAAGATTTTAAATAGGAAGAGGTGAGAAGAGGTTTTTCGTCAAAGTGAAAAAAAGGCTGAACAAGCTGGGTCCCTGAAAAAGCACCGACGAAGACAGGTTATTAGTCTTCAACTATGTAAAAGATTGCTAGGAAGGGAAAGGGAGCAGTCAATCTACCCTTCGTGTCCCAGCTACATTGGTGAGAGCTCAAACTGCAAGATACAACTTGACTGGTAGCATTAAACTACTTTCTAATGGCAGTGAAAATGAAGAACTGTTGTAGTCTGCCTAAACAGAAAACAAAGCCACTTCCGTTGGACAGCGTTAAGAACAGGCAGTGTATGTTTATCAGAGATGATATGGTTATAAGCAGTTCTACTCAGGGCATGGCGATGGGCTAGATGACGTACTCAGATTAGTTCAAACTTTATCTGTGACATGAAATACCATACTCTGTTGAAGCCTACTCAGTTGTCACACAGGACCTACTTTCATGATTAGCTTTTGCAATTTGATAGTGCTGATCAGTTTTTTGGAAGTCTTGAAGTGCAATGCTAGTATCTGTGTGATTAGTAACACTTTCAAATGTCATTTTGCCTATCATTGGTTTATTCGTTCATTCCATCCTCATACGTCCTTAAGCTTGTTATGTCATGTATATGAGAGAAAATCACATGAAAATTCTTAAAACTCCTACCCTACCCTCTTCCCCATCTCTTTCAGGGGTCTGTTTCTCTCATGATACTTGAACATGATACCTTTCCATTAGCTAAGCAACTAGCAGAAAGTTCTCTAGGGAGCAGCATCTTGCTGAAAGTTCTCTGGGGAGCAGTATGTAGTGCACGAGTGGTGAGACTTTGGTTCAGTTCCCTCCTTCACATGGAATATTGGTGCTTCTTTGAGTCATAGCTTCCCATATATAAACCAGGATAACAGTATCTTCCTGGAGAGACTGGTTTGAAGATAAATACACCAGGCATTGTATCACAGTACAGGATTAACCTACTGATGAAAAGCACTACATAAAAGCCACTCGGGTATTATTACTATTTGTTTTACTTTTATTCTCACCATTGTTAATTGACTTTATGCTTTTTGTGTACTTTGACTAGAAAATAGTCTGTAATTTTCCTGGGGCAGGAATTGCACTAGTTGCAATGGCGTCTCCTCTTTAGGTTAGGTTTCTGGTATTACTGCAAAATAAACAGCTGTTCCAGCAGTTTGATTGTTTGGTTATGGAGTTGAATTTCCCCCCTGTGAATAATTTGTATACTACTTTCCGGATTAACTCATGCATATCCACATTTAACTGTCTGCTGCTGTGGAAGCAGTCTATAGGGAATAAACACGGGTCTCTTGACTGAGTTTCCATTCACACTGTTTACTGAAGTTCTGGGTATACCTGGAGGGAACTTTAAGTCACAACTACCTAAATCTTTCCACATTTCTGAATGCTGGCAAAGAGATACTAGATTCACTGTAGTAGGCTTCCGATTTTCCTGGAATGTTTCTTTGTCTCACAGTCACTTGGAAGGAACAGTAATGCACCCATGGCTCATTTATTTAATCCTAATGGTAAACGTTCCCAGTAAAAATTGAATTTAACTGGTATCTGATAAGCAATATTTGTCACCACCTCAGAACTTAACTCTCCAAAAAGCTCCCAATTAATTTTCAAGAGTGTGTGTGGCTGCCACTAGAGGCATGGTGGTATGGTTTGGAAACCAGTGAGAGCCCTTGTCTTACACAGAAGCAAAGGTATAGCTAAGCAACACCTCATTTTTGTGCAAGAGGGCTCTTTGCTTACAGTTAGAATACCGAGTTTCTGCCAAGGCTCTCCATGCAATCCTCAGCTCCCTTGGAAGCACGGCAATCTTCATAAAAGGAGGTAATGATGTAGTGTACTGGCAGATGGTGAGATCACTGTTTCTCATCACTTGTTTGAAGTGAACCACTCGCATATTTTCAAAAAAATATATCTAATTCATATAAGGTCTGTCTGATAAGTGGGAGTGCTGAAAAAAAACCTTAGGAAACAGTTGTGAAAGTAATATGGTTATGACAGGAAAAAAAAATGGTTTCAGTAAAAATACTAGCAGATCTACAACGTGGTAGTTTTGAAGTATGCTAACAGTTGTCGAGACAAAGAAGCAGCATTCGCTATTCTGTCCTCACATACCTGAGTGCATCTGCAAGTGTAAGTGAGATGCCAGCTCAGTGTGACTCCTCATGTCATCAAAGAACTGCATTTTCAGAATTCTACACATAGGCATTTTCAAGAAACATAGTTTTAAAGAGAGTTTATGGTGTAATACAAAATGAAGAAGCCAACATACTTTAAACTTTCAGAGATGTCTTCATAGCAAGGTGTCTCAGAGCTCTGTTACGCAGTAGTCCCGTGGGAGAGCAGAGAGAGAATGTGATTCTCAGGACAAACACTACACTCTTGGGCAACCCATACCCAGGCTGTGAAAAGAAAAAACTCTTCTGATTGGTAAAATTTCTTGCTTTGAGTGAAGCTCTTCAACAGATTGTTGAAAATCACCTAATGTAGCATGAGAGCCCTTGAGATGTAGGGTATTAGATGTGGAAAATTAATTGATGGAATACACATCCAGCCTTGGAAGCTCCAGCAACTCACAAGTTGCTGAAACAGCAATGGTACACACATCAATAAGAAAAGGTGGAGTACTATATTCAACTTAAACTGTAAAAAGAATTTTGAAAATTTTCAAAGAAGTTTTATTGAAACTCATGAAAGTTCCTGGACCCAGCTGAAACTAGCAGGAATTGATAGTGCCTTAGTACATGCCTGTGCTGTTCCTTTACTAAGTAGCATTAAAAGGTTGTGGGATTTTCATTTTTTTTTTTTTGTTTGCTTTTAAAGTAGCATAGCTTTGAATTACCTCATAAGTCTTAGCTCACTTCGCTGCTTCTGAGAGCAACAGAAGAACATTATCATAATAGCAGCCAATGAGAAAATGAACCTAAAGAATCCTTTGGGGTTGGGAAATTAGAAACTAGCTTTTTCAGGAGTGTTCATTTCATGGCACTGCTTGCAATGTTAAAGCAGAAGGAAATGCCTACTTGAATGAGGTGTGGTTTAGATGTTCTTACTTTCTCCAACTATTATTCAGATGTGATTGACACTAATACATTAGAACACCATTTTATTCTGTAGCCCTGAACAAAAAGCCAACACCTACAGAAAAGGTGTGGTTTTGGCTGCCCTAGGTACAGGATGGGTGTGGGACATCCACGGCTGAATCATGGGCTCAGAAGAAGCTGATGAGGCAATAAAAGGGGGAAAAGGGCATAAGCCCTTGAGATCACCTCTGGATTAGTAATTTTTTTTCACCAGAGCTAAAAAAAAGAAAGCTTATACCCAATGATGAACATGTCATTCAACACCAAGTAATTTGTGCTCTGGGAGGAGTTTTCTTAAGAGGAGCCAGCCAACTCGTCTAAGACATACTTAGGTTTTGTGCCATTTTTATCGAGTCAGCAGAGGCCCTGGGGGAAGGGCACCTCATCCATCCATCCATCTGTCATCAGCTTATGGCAATATGATGCTCTGCTTGCAGGCATCAGTACCACAGATTAGAGAGGCCCAGCTCTCAGGGCTTAACAGCTAGGGAGAAGCCTACAGGACCTCAAGCTCTTGGCAAGGATCAGCCTTGATTTGGACAGGTTACACAAGGACAGGAGGAGCTGAAACTAGGAAAAAGGTGATAAAAGCCTGCAGAGCATTGGCCATGAATGAAACCTCCTATCTAGGGATCTCCAACTAGACTTTCTTAGTGGGCAGCATGTTCTCTCTTTCAAGATACAAAACAATATAGATTTTTTTGTACATGGTGATCAGCTCTCTCCTGGTAAAGAGCAAAACTATCAAAGATAACTACTTCAGCTTTCAGTCAACAAAATTATCTGAACAGCTTAGAAATGCTACAGTTTAGAAATCTATATCTGACCAAGAGCTAATCACTGAGAAACAAGGGCTAAGTCCTTGTCCATAATATATTAATAAATGTATATCGAGTCCTCTGTGAAACTACCGTGACTTCACTAAGCCTTCCACTGGTACACCAAGGTAGAGTAATTAGTAATATTTTATTATTATCTTCATACTAGTAATAACTCCAGGTCTGACTTCTCTGTGTATCATATTTTCCATGAATGAAAAATACTTGCTAAATTGTCAGCTGTATGCAGGGATGAGTTTGTGCAGTAGTCAATTCAAGGCTGGCCTTTGCAGACTGAGTAAGACACATTTCTATTTCGTTTTTGTTTGTTTGTTTGTTTACTTCTGGTAGTAAAAACAGTTAAACTGTTACCACTGGTAGCAATAGCGGCAGATATGTTTATCAATGTAGATGGTTCACAGATTCCCAGTGAACTCATTTCACCTTCTTCATTCTACTGTAATGGCAGTTCTGCTGCATCCGAATACTGGAAGAGGAGAAAGACAAGCTTCCTAGAAAACTGTGTAGAGATGTATAGCCCTGCCCAGTTTCAACTCTTCCGCAACATATGTCAAAAGCCTGTCAAGAGAAAAAGCTTTCATATTTATTTATTGAGGCAATTCAGTAAACCCAAACATAGTTACCTCATATGGCTTCCTGTGGCTCTGTGGGTGAGAGCAAGCACAATGGGACATTTACAGACAGCTTTCAAGGTGTGTATACCCAAGGAGCTCGAGTGGTCTGCACACTCTTTTAGCGTCCCAAGACTTTCTCTTCTTCCCTGTTTTTAAGAGAGCTGTCAATTAAAGTGAAATGTAACTGCCCAGCATGACAAAGGAGTTTCTGTAGAAACTATTTGCTTTTACACTTTGCTGGCTGTTGCAACTCCTGTACACCTGCATTTCGTCTTGATGACTCTATCTCATAGCTATTCTCAATTCCCTTCATTTACTTTCAGAACCTCAAATATCATTCCAGCTTTACTTCCTCCTGTGGAGGAGTCTGGCAGGAAGTGTTGCAACTCTGAAAATCCCCTTTTGAGAACAAGCATTGCCTTTCTCAGCGCAGTTTATGAATTTCGCCTGAATAGAGTTGGTAATTTCCTTTTGAGACATTTAATTAATATTATTGCAATACTCTCCTCGTTTGGATAGTTCTGTATGTTTAGAAAGGAAAGATGCCTTTCTATATTTTCCCCAAATATATTGCTTTGATAGCTAGCAGACAACAGAGAACATTCCATGGGCAATTAAGGCAGGAGAAGCTGCATGTAGTAAACACTAATCAAGTTCAACAATTTGTCCTGACAATCCTATATCCTGGTACTCTCCTGTCCCCCGTGCTGTAATGTGCATGGAGTGTGAGATCAACTCAGGATGCTGCTAAGATCTCTATGTACGTCTGGTCCTGCAGGGAGACTGTATTATAGCATTTTATTAAATAATCCATTGTAAGCATGCAGTTTGATGCACTAAAACTCTACCACTAAAATTCTCACAATTTGCCACAATTTCTCAGAAATTAGAGGGGGAAGAAGAAATGACCTAATAACAGTATTTGCTTAATTATGTGTTTCCCTGTCTTATGTCCTTAGACATGTTATTGGTTCTATTAACCATTGGTTTTCTCCCAAGGGTATATAGCACATAAAGTGTATTGTGGAAGAGAATGTTGCTTGGGTTTTAATTAGAAACTCAATCCCTGTGTATCCTTTTGAGAAGATTACAGGTATGACAAGAGCTCTACAACTTCTGGGCATCTCATGAAGAGGAGAAAAACATGGGGTCTGATTGTGGAATGCAGTTTAAGTCTGTTGGATTTTCACTTGCTTAATTAAAATACAAAAATACAAAAAACCCTGTGCTGATGAAAAGCCTAGCGTATTTGTGCAGTTCTTAATTGAATCTTATTACAGAATTCTTTACTGTTGGAGAAAGGGCATTTATCAGATAACTTAGCAGAAGTGTTTGACATATTTCAGTTAGAGCTGTATCACTTAGCTGTGGTGGCTATCTCCGAAAAAAAAAAAACCCTTCCTAGGTCAGATAGCAAGGCAGCTTAACAAATGAATCGGCTATTACAAATCCTTCCTCAGAATTTAATGAGAAAGAACAATTTCTTCTAGTGGCTATTACATTTTAGACAATTACCTGAGTATGCTGTAGGGAATACCAAGGTATGCACGATCAGACACACAATTAAGCAATGTAATTGTGTAAACACCATATTCGGGACAGGCGGAGTGTTTGAATAGACCATGCAAAAACTATTCCCAAACGGAAGCTGACAAATAATCATGTGACTCTTTAAAATGAACAAAAACCTCTTTAAATGTGAGTTACATTTGACTGAAGGTTTGATTCTACTTTTAGTGTTTCCTTCACATAATGTTATTGTTTTGGTCACTTTTCATGCAAAACGATTGGGGTTTTTTTATTTGCTTAAAACAATAGGTTTTTCCATGATCTTAAGGGAAATAGATATCAAAGCAGAATGAAGTATCTACAGCTTATATTAAAACTGTTAACACTGTCTCAATAATACTTATATTATCCTCATATGATCTTATATTACTCCATAATTATCTCCCACACGATAGTTGAGATTTTATAACTAACAAGAGATAATTTTATTAAACATCTGAATTTCCCATTGTATGATAGGTGCTTTGTGAAAATGGCAGACAGAATACAATTCTTCTTGAAGCCCCTTTATTTGTTCTGATACATGCAGACACCCATACCCTTTTATAATTCACATCCATAGTCTTTCAACACAGCTGAGGGTGAATACTATCCCTGCCATTAAGGTCTGCTGGGGGCATGGGTTAAGCTGCGTCCTGCAGCAGATTTGCAGTTTATGCCTAGCTAAATGTACTCTTTCCCAAACAGCCACCATTCTCCCAATCCAGTGTACTTGTACCTTTGTTTAGCCCTTAGCCCTTGGTGATAGTCACTTAGCTCTTAGTCTGTTCCCCTAAATTTTCCTGCAGTGCTGTATTATTCCTTCTAGTGTGGTCCAGCTTCCCTCTGCATTGCCAAATCAGAGGTGCCTTCTGACAAATCAAAGATGCTTTCCCTGTATGTACTAACTAGATATAGGGGAATAATAATTCACCTTCATTTTTTTGAGAAATGCTTCAGGATAGTAAGTCTAGAAAGACATTCAAGGTGATGAGAATAGATTAGAGTCAGACAGACTGTAGAAGGAAACAGGTGGTTTTGGATATTGAACACTTAATGGTCTCTTCGTGTGCTGTGCCCCAGAGGTGATCAAGCACCCTAAGTGACTGTGTGCTAAGATAGTGGAGGCAAAGTGAACATCCAGCAATGGCTCTTTTATGTGCTTGTACCACAGAAAAACTTCATCGGGAGGCTGCCGATGCTGTGAGCACAAGATCATCTGTGTCCTTGTACCAGGTTTCTTTTGTACGTCTGCTGTTCTTCAGGGAATGGAGTCATGGGAAGGAGGAATTGCGGGTCATTGAAAGAGGAACTGGAGGCACAGAGCTGTGAAGAGGGAACTGCGGCTGTGGAGCACCACCCAGCATGTGCTGTTGCACTCGTGGCTGACCACAGCAGAAAGCGAGTGGTTTCCTGGTTTACATTCAACTAAATTGTCATTATACTATTATTGTCATTATACTATTTGTATTTTGTTTGGGGCAGAAGTGTGTGTCTCCCACACCTCACGTTCATTCTCCTTTTGTTGGACCTGGATCTAAGACCTGCAGTGTTGCACCATCTGAGAAGCAAAAAACCAGAAAGAGGTGATGGGCTGAAGAAATAATAATGGGAGCGAGTAGTAAATCAAGGAAGTTTGAACAAATGTAGCTAATTGTGTCCTTCTGTGAAACAAAACAAATGTTGATTCAACTATAATTTAGGCTGGGGAGTCAAAGGCAGCTGAACAGAATATTTGTATGAGTAGAAGCAACACTTCTGCTCGGATGCAAATCTGCTGCAGTTTGTAAAACACAGTTTTAACATCAGAGATGCTAGTAAAAAGGGATGATTTTCAGGATTTGCAAATTACAGCACAGTATATTAAGAGGAATGAGTGGCAATTTATCTGAATATGCAAGGCTATAAACTGGAGCAGTTCAGCAGCTGCTCCACCGGCAGCTAAACTGTCTTTGTGATGAGAGCGAGAGCCTACTGGAGAAGGGCAGAGTGGACAGTCATGGGTAGGAACTGTTAAAAAGCATCATTAAGTAAGTGAGCACTGCTAGAGCGTACTGAATCCTGAGTGTCGCTAGCAGGCAGCCTGGTGGTCTTTCTCCCTCTCAGTTTTGGAATTATTGGTTATTTGTTGATTTTAATGTTTAAAAATTTTGTTTCCTTCCCAATGATGATGTGATTTCAATTCACCTACATATTTGATTATTGTATTGTAGAAGTTTAATTAAGTATATAAAATTAAAGTGTAGCTTCAGCTTATCCTGAGGAATTTGCACCAGCAGGACACCTTAAATGCTCCTGCTGCTGCTGTCTTGCCAGACCTGAGGACTCCAGTCTAGGGCACTGTCAAGCCAATGCTCTTCACCAGTGCTTTGTTTCGACAGAGAAAAGCGGTGCATACAAGGGATAACAAAGGCAGCTCCTTTTTTGAAGAACACAAAATAGATTAAGCTGGTCTCAGCTGAAAAGGATGCCATCAATTTAGACAGCAGCCTGCTCTTTCAGCTGAAAACATGGGAAATGGAGCAGCACAAATGGGTGAACTGCTTGATTCTCCAAAATATTTGTGAGATAATTAATCTCTACTGCTTTCTTTGTTCGATAGGGAACCAGCTTACTGCTCCATTACATGCAATGCTATCGCTGAAGAAGGTAGGCATTTTCAAATGAGAGAAAAACAGAATTTATTTTCTCTTTAACACAACATTCTTTGTGTGTTGAGAAGTAAAAAAACAAACTGTCTTTGTGTTCACAGCTCCTCAGCGCTGCCGCACTGGAAGTTTAGGGTCTAAGGAACGGTTGTAAAACAGAAAGTGGGGGCAAAGAAAGCAGTGCCAAACTTCGAGGGAGAAAGTACTACTGTAAATATACCTAATGACCAGGCATAAAAAGAAGTACTGAGTGATTCCTCATGCTCTTGTGAACTGAAAGCAACTTGGTGAGAAACCTCAGGGCAATCATTCCCAAGCTTGCTGGAACTGCGAGATTCTGGATAATAGCATTGGCTCCCTTGCTAGAGCACTCTCTCCTGGCCAATGTATGGATCAGTTTTAAGAGGGCAGTTAAGGATAATAGTACAACCTCGTGACTGAAGGAAGAATAAAACCATGATAATAAATTCAGCAAGGGAGAGTTAGAAAATTGAGACATCTATCAGGACGACTGTCTTGCTGTGACAATAGTAGTACTTACCCTGGACATCTTGGGCCAAGAACATTAAAACTGCCTTACTCCTATTTAAATAGCAAGTTTCTTCTGGAATGGAGAGAGTGAGATGCCTGGTACACAGGAAAGCGAGACAGAAATGTCTGTTCTTTAGTCCCTAATGAGTTTTTCTTCTGTGTTTGAGTTTTTCCTTAAATGGCTAGAGACCATTTCTGTCTTACTCCTCCATAAGATTTTTAAATTCCTTATTTACTGCTCAGTGCATTGTTCAAACTCTCCAGCTCTCAGAGCAGAGAGCACAGCTTTTGAATCTTCAGTGGAGAGTTCTCTGCTCTTGGAGCAGGAATGTAGAGATTTAGCACATTCCTTCTACAGAAAGGTTTTTAAGCAGTTATTTTGTAGTCAACTGAAGTGTGTATTTGTTTGTCAGCACAGTGTTTTCTGCACACTTCCGTTACAGTGTCTAAATATATTTTATTGTAGTTTCTAACCAGTTTCTAACCGTCATTAAAAATTTAAAAAGGAAAAATTAGTTGTCTCAGATTTCTTTTCCTGGTGATACCATGTATCCCAGAACTTCCAAGTGTTCCTGCCTTCCATAGCTCTCACTTGACTCATACGGGATTGTTGGCTGTGTTAAAACAGACAGAGTTGATCCTTATGCCTTGTCAATCTTGAGATTTCAGTCAGTTATATTTTGACTGGATTTAACAGAAAAGCTTTCCAATTTTTTTTTTATCCCCTGTCAATTCTCCATTTTTCACTCCACCTTACCTTGTACACTGCCCCAGGACTCTTTAAAATGTACTAAACATTGGAGCAAGACTGGAGTCAGCAGCCCCTGTGCACAAGCATCTCCCACACTTCTGGAGTGCTGAACTGTGATGAGCTGATTCGAATCCGCACCTCTGTAGTGAGCCTGCAATGCAGTGTCCTCAGCCCATGCAAATCTCTGCAGGTAATCCCAGCATAGGCCAGGGAGAGCAAGCAGAAGGGCCTGGAATCCCCAGCCAGCGCAGACATCCCTACCCCATGCACTGGAATGTAGAGAGTGAAGCTGTATCCCAAAATCCGGTGACATCTTTTCATTTGTCTTGCCACATCTGGGGACAGTAAGAATTTTAACATAGATAGCATCTCTATGTGAAAGTCATTTAAAATGAAACAGTGCTGAGTTCTGGTCTAGGGAGATCTGGTAAACTGAGCAGAGTGGATTAACAAGATGTTTTCTGATCAGATACAGCCTAAACTTGTCATTGGCAAAGGACTGGGATGTGCTATTTGTGACCTTTACTTCCAAAGGCAACAAAGCACAGCTTTGCTTTTACCCAGCAGATGGCCAGCTGCACTTGGTAACAGAAAATAAACCTAAGCAGAGGGTTTCTCGCTAACATTTATAGCCCTGCAGATGGACACTGCAAAGGAAAGGCAGCTTTGTTAAAAGATAAAAGAAAACTTATGATAACTTTAAATTCAAGGCCTGATTATTTTGTGCTCTGTGGTGGATCCCCCTTTTCTTCAGACAGCTCTGTCTGAGTAGTAAAATGCATGCCAGACCTTTGGGAAGTGTAGCGTGTGCTCCAGGGATGTGTGGTGGTTGACTTTACCAGGAGTGCGAAAGGCTGCAGTAACAGAAATGGTAGGCTCTGCATCCCTGGAAAAGCTTAGAAATATTAAGCTTAATTACAGGAGAAAATATAAATAAATGCCTTGAAGGTTTGTTCAATGAAACTCAACCTGCCATCCCCTGATCTTGTTCCTTCTCTGAAAGTTTATTGCTGTTCCCAAAGGCATTGCAGGTTTCGCTGGACCCAGCCACACACAAATATCTGTGACTTTAAGCAGCTGGAGTGCGTTCCTGGATGGGAAGGTGGAAGTCTAAACTTGAGCTAGAATTTTCTCCAAAATTCATATTCAGGATTAACCCAGCAGCTTGGACATGGTACTGCAATGTACAGTTACTCATCCGGAGGGGACAGATTCAACTCATATGCTTAGACCTATCCCTAATGTTTTGTCTCCCAACATTAACCTTTACACAGTAGGTAGTTACCAGCATGGGCAGGCTAATGGACAGGCACCTTCTTGCATCAATAAAAGTCTCACAATGCCAAAATGAACTAACTAATGGAAAACAAACTAGGAAGGGGAACATCAAACTTTGATCCATTGCTAGGACATGATGCAGTCTAACGCCTTATGGTGGTTGTTGGCAGGCACTCAAAAGCTGGAGCATGGGGTGCTTAAGAGCCTTAGACCGACCAGTCACAAGCTTTGTCAACCCACATCTCCAGGAACTGAGGACACAGTAGGCGTCAGTTCTCCTCCGAGGTCTGTTCTGTTTGCAGTAGTTTTCTCTCTTCTGCTTGTCCCGTGACTGTTACAGCCAGCGCTATTCAACCACCAGAGAGGTGTATGTACACTCTGTAAGAGATTACTGTAGTACAGAGATTACAGAAAACAGTTTCCTGCTTTATTTGATACAATTCATAGCATAATTTGAGTTATGGTTTTATTGTTTGTCATATGTAGCCAATTAGCTTTTTCTGTCTGAAAATCTCTCGAATGGCAACACAGCAAAGACTATAAATTAAGAAAGTGTGACTCTGTGACTCTCTGAGTGCCACAAGCGTTTGCCTTTCCAAGGTGGCAAACTAAGAACACTGGCAGGAACCTTGCAGGCAGATAAAGTAAATAAAATAGCATTAACGATCTTAGCAAAGCATTCCAGATTTTGAAATGACAAAGTCCTTTTCAATAAGCTTTTTGCATAACTTAAACACTGACTGAAATGTGTTGTGCAAACAGTTTTAATGTTCTTCTCTTACTGGCACGGGAGGTTACGCAACCAGACCACAATACACACGTTGCCTTTTGAAGACAAGTTTAAAAGGCAGTAAAGTATTATAAAAATATCATTACAGGAGCAAAAGCTCTTCTGAATCATTCCAAGTGCTCATTTCACAAGAGAGGGAGGTTGTTTGAACTCTATTCTGTGGTATATTATGTGTGTAAGCCATAAAAAGCAACCTTGAAGACAGTGCCTGCACCAGTCAATAATGAGTGCCACAGGCGTTTGCCTTTCCAAGGTGGCAAATGATACCATAAGTTCAAATGCAAAGTATGTGCGAATGGCTAAGAAATGCCAAACAGGTGGATTGAAAGGTTTCTGGCATGGAAAGCAACTAACCCGAGGGGAACTTCTGAGCAAGAAAGGCCAAGTATGCTTCTCCGCCCTGCTAATGTTCTCTGCCATTCTGCCCTTCTACCTTGGCATCTGTTACCTTGATGTGCTTTTACTATTTCCTGCCCTGCCCCAGGTGTCTCTAAGCTTAGTGTTTGATTTTTGGCACCCTTTTCCCTTTCATGCTTATGCTTGTTTCAGGCAACAGCAGCTGCATGGAATAAATCCTTTGTGTTTTATAGAGCCATTGTTCAAAGCTGTGTTTAAGAGTGCTCCTACACGTTTGGAATAGTAAACAACTATAGAAAGAAGCTGGAATTAATAAAAACATAGTAAAAAGGCAGAGCTAAGTACAGTTGTACAGTGAAAGGCTTTGGAAGTATGCATGTGCAAAAAGACTTCTCTGATTAGCACATTATGAAGGAACAATCATTTTTAGAGGAAGAGCACGCAGTATTTATTTGATCCACCAAGATGTGTCATTGCTTTTGTGTTTTGAATAAACACCACAGGGCAAAGATGTTCACTTTCTTCATTTTCTAAGTAAATGTCACTTGAGGTCCTCTTTCAGCCAAATGACTGATACTCTAGTGCATACTGGAACAGACTCAGGGATGATCTAGTTATGTTCAGACTTCAGTTGTTGCAAAGGGAGAGAGATTTTGTCTAAGAAAACAAATTCTCTGTAGTCTTTCCTTTTTTACTGGGTTACCCACAAATCACTAATTGAAAGGAATGTATCATTAGAACAGATGAATTCAGAGTTACCAGTGAGACTTACTATTTTAAGGACTATTTTACAAGGGAAAAAAAAAAAAAAAAGAGAAATGACGGTAAGCATCTTTTGATAACTGCATATTCCACTCACACAGCCAACTCCTACTTTGAGAACAGCTATATGTATAGTGTGCATGTTATATTATCTAGAACTTCAGAACACAAGATGGCAGTGTACATTGTAGTGAATTCAGGCTTCAAGCTGCTCCTCCTACTCAAACAGAGCATATAACATTTTATTCAGTCATATATTAATCTGATCATGTACTTGCGGTATTAGAAATAGACCTAAAAGTATTTGTCAACAGCAGAAACAAATGCAATTTGCCAATAAATGAATATTGCATGAACAAGTGTTAAGTAAAGCTTAATTCAAGATTTTATCGTACATAACAACACTCTGGAGACATTAAAAGCCTCTTATGGAACTCCTCAATTGCAATAACAAGAGGGTATCCCTTTATGAAGGAATGGAAGTTGGCTCAGTCACAAGAGCTTCACAGCAAATTGGCTGCTGGGGAAAAGCATGTAAGAGAGCTGGCAGCCTGAAATATGTGAAAAGCTCAGGGCTCTCGGAGGAGTAGTGCAGACCACTGAAGTGGAACAGGCTGAGCAATATTTAAAATTGAACAGGTGCCTTCCTATGAAAAAAAAACAGCAAAGCAGACAACGGTTTGGCATGACAATTCAGAGAAAAAAAAAAATTCCGCTGAGAGGCATCAAATTAGAGGATAGGTCTCTGGCTGATGACAAAATTGCTTAGAGAACTAAGAGGAGTTGGACCTTTCTGTGCGTAACTTCAAAGAAAGCTTGGAGTCTCTCTGGGTACAAATGGCCAAAGAGAACTACAATAACGAACTGTCTATGCAACTACATCCCCAGTCCATTTCCTTGAGTTGAGCTGAATGTTGGAATTGGTAGGTGTAGCTACAAAGTTGTCTTGGCTGCCTTTCTGAACTGAACTCCTAGCATTTGGTTACGGAAACATGGCCTTATTAGAAAGGCTTGCTACATAGTTAAGAAAACCCTAAGAAAAATAGCAATATTTCAGAGTATAAAGCAATCCTGGAAAACGCTGTCCCCGTGGGGTGTGTAATGCAGACAAAGTTCTAGGCAGCCCTGCTTTCTTCCTGGGGGGGGGTTGATTTGACATTGCCTCCCTGCAGCAGAACTCCTGGCACTAATGGGCAAATCAAACTGACCCAGAAGATTAGAACTCAACACCAAGATTAATCATTTCTGGCTACAGCTCTTAATTTATCATAGTTATTTTGAATTAGATTATGAAAAAGTATGTAATTTCTCTCGGGCAGGTGTGATTTAACTATTTTCTGGTTTTCTCTCCTGAATGAGAATATTTGTCATTTTGCATTGTGCTGTGCTATGGAGAAACTCACAGCAGTGTGAGTGCAGCATGGCATCCAGAACTTGACTGATATTTTTGATAGAAGGTGGAATTGGGAATGCTGGTCCCCATGTCTACTTTTCTTGTAGTCAATATTCATGTGTAAAAATGCCTCAATTGCAGTAGCTGCAGTGAAAAGTTGTCAGATTTTTCATGGTGGTTCACTCTTGTTACGATTTAATCAATTGCTGCTTGTTATTCCCTTATATTCCCACACGTAAGTCACTGGGTTTACTCCAAGACGTTTTTCCCTCTCTTTTTCTGAGCTTGCATAAGATTGAATTTGCCATTGATTCAAATCAAATAATTCAAATGTCATTTTTGCCTGGTATTTAAACTAAGACTGGATGTGGGCTCATGACTAAAATAAAGTGTCTTACCTAGCAGTTTCAGTCATTTGGTCTATTTGTCACAGCAAATTACAGAAAGTGTGGTATGCACAGAATAATGCGTGCACTTTTCAGGCATCTAAAATGGAGGATAAATTGAACATGTCATGGTTCTAGGGAAGTAATTTATATTGACAACAAGCTGGGAAGGGACTGAAGCCAAAACCCCAGATCTAAATTACCTTGAGTTCCAGGGAAATTTTAATCTGAATTAAAAACTTCACAGCTGCTGATCATATAATTAAGTGAACCAACAAGAGACCATGTCTCAGCACTCCCAAACTAGAGAATTTACACCAAAACTGAAATTTGTGCCTTAGTCCGCAGATGTCCTGTACTGACCCTGACCACCAAAGTTCTGTGTGCAGTTATTGCCTCTTGAATTCTGCTGTCTGTTGTAACCACTCCAAACGTCTTTGTTGGCTTTTATATTTTCCCATTCTCTGTAAATGAACTTTTTGTGCCTGATACTTCCTTACTGAGAGCGTGTTACAAGGATTCACAAACTCAAGATTTTTCATATATGAACTACTGAAGTGGGACTCATGGCCTCTGTGTCATTACAGGTGTTTCTTCAAGGTTTGATTTGCGAGGGTGCCTCTTGCCTTTGGCAGTCCTGGAAATTGCCTGCCTTTCAATTTTCTCTGAATGCAGATATGACCAGGTTTGGGAGGAGAAAGGAAAATGTCATCTTTTCTTGCTTCTTCTGCCAGGTCTTCCCTACAGTCTGTCCCATCTTCTTTTCCATCTAGTCAAAACCCACCCACTTTTTTATGTCAGTAGTCAGATTGCATAGACTTACAGTGAAATTCCTTCTTTAGATCAAATAGTTCTTACTTTTCTATTCAGCCTCAGTCCTAATCCAGCCTTCTTTTCCTGGATATAACCAATTTCCCCATAATCAATGGTAATCTCCTCTCACAATAAAATGTAGCTGGAGTAGCCCACCTCAAGATTAATCTCTCCCTCCTCAGTATTTCACAAAAGCCCTTCTTTGACCTGACCCAACACAAATCAAAAATAATTGTTTTCCTGTAGTCCAAAACAACTTCTTCCCTCCAAAATAAACCCTTCTCCTGACATTAAATTCTAATGACACTTGCAAATTCAGGGAGTTGTGGTGCAGCAGAATGATAGTAGTCCTAAAGGCACTTTAAGCTTTTCATTTGCTACCAGCATCCTCCCTATGCCTTTCATCAACCCATAATGTAAAAGGTGAGGCCTAGTCTGTGCGGGGATGGAGCAGGAAATCTCAGCAGGCCACGGATGGCTATCTCCTGGTCCAGCACAGGCACCCAGGCTCCAGCTGGGGCTGCAGGCTTCAGAGCTGCCCAGGGCCGGGAGTGACTGGGGAAAAGGAGACTGAGGGTTATTGCTACCATGGATGCGTTCCCCGAGTAAACACTGATTGTTATGATGAAAGTAAAAGCCAATGTATTTAAAATTGGCAAAAGTAATACACCTGTGAAACATGCTGGCAAACGGTATCATTGAGGCCAAGTGCTTAGCAGGATTCAGTAAAAGGTTATACATACATATTCATACATTTATGTGGGGAATTAGATTGGACCTGATAAAAATTCATAATGGATATAAATGTTCACAGTTCAGGGCATAAATCAGCCACCAGCCTGAGGTTAGAAAATAACTTCCCCTATAGTCAGGTTGTTATACAATTATCCATTATACTTGGGGAAGGGGGGGGAAAGGAGCTTGAAGAATAGGGCAATTTCCTCAGAGACATCTGGGAATTACTATTGGCAGACAACTAATTTAGATTTGATCTGGTATGGAAGTTCTTATTACATGAAATAATGTAATTTAGAATTAAAGCATATGATTTATTTTGTATTTTCTTACTCTTTATGTAATTGAGTTCATGCCTGAGGGAAACCACAAGCCTTTCCCTTTTAAGCCAGCCAAGTTAGTGAAATCCACTGTGCTGCATTTTCTCACTGAACCTCCTTAAAAACAGCTTCAAATTTTCCAAGGAAGTCAGGCAGGGTCCCAGGAATTTAGTTTCTTGAAAAGCTAGCCAACTAATATAGCCAACTGTCTGTATTAGCAGAGAAAAAACTGTGTGCATGAACTGCAGTAAAAATCTCATATACCAAAAAGTTCTCATTCTTGTTAACTTTGCATAATAATCTAAAAAGACTTGCAGAGTTCTTGAACGTTCACAAATTAGAGCACACAGGCTACTCCAGGTCGGCTTTTTCTGCTTGGTACTGTCATCTCACCTAAGCAAAACATACATGTTCAAGCAGACTTGTTTTCATCAAGCAACCTACTTCCAGCAACAAGAGATGTTGCACTTGCAAACAGTCTGCAAGCCAACGTAATGCACCCCACACGCTATTATAGAATCATAGAATCATAGAAAGGTTAGAGTTGGAAGGGACCTTAACGATCATGAAGTTCCAGCCCCCCTGCCATGGGCAGGGACATCTCCCCCTAGACCAGGTTGCTCAAAGCCCCATCCAGCCTGGCCTGGAACACTTCCAGGGATGAGGCAGTCAGCTTCTCTGGGCAACCTGTTCCAGTGCCTCACCACCCTCACAGGAAAGAATTTCTTCCTAATATCTGATCTAAATCTCCCCTCTTCTAGTTTAAAACCATTACCCCTTGTTCTGTCACTACACTTCCTGACAAAGAATCCCTCTCCTGCTCTGCTGTAGGCTCCCTTCAGATACTGGAAGGCTGCAGTAAGCTCTCCCTGGAGCTTTCTCTTCTCCAGGCTGAACAGCCCCAGCTCCCTCAGCCTGTCCTCACAGGCTCCATCCCTCTGATCATCTTTGTGGCCCTCCACTGGACCCTTTCCAACATTTCTATGTCTTGTCTCTGTTGAGGACGCCAGAGCTGGACACAGTACTCCAGGTGGGGTCTCACAAGCAGCTTATTATCATTAAAACCAGCTTTTGTGACCTTACAAACTGATAGCTTGATTGAAAGTGAAATTCTTAATCAATTGATTAAGAAACTGTAAGTGAATACAGGAAATCATTTATGTTGTCTGCATGGATCAAGCGATGCTACTTGCATTCTGCTATAGTTTCTGGCATGCATATGATATGCTTATTGTAACAGTATAAATTATAATCTCAATAGATGTGGGAAACTGAGTAACATTTATTAACCAAACATCTCACCGATTTTCACAAGAAAAAAGTGGCACTTGGCATCAGTCTCTTTTAAGCACAATTTCTGTTCCTAGTGAGTAATACTAGAAAAACTGCCCAGCAATCACTCAACATCAAGAAGGTTCTAGGGCCACAATCAAGAAACACTGTGGCCTTATTAAAAAAATCTTGCTGTGTAAATTGGAGTGATCTTCTTGATCAGATTTATAATAGGAATGGCCGAGGAGAACGCAGCAGATGTAATGTAGCAGATTTTTTTAAAGGTTGAAAATAACATTCTATAAAAATCTTACTTGAAAAATTAATTCAAGCTGGCTTTGCTAGGAAAGCTGGGAGTTTGTTGTGGGGCACCTGACCTGTCCCCTGATGCCCCCTCTGAGCTGGGGTTCCCCCAACTCAGTGCTGTATGTGTTGGAGGCAGGAGGCTCTGCAGGCTCCAGTTGTCAGACTGTCCTTGTTTAACGTGCAGGGTCTGCAGAAGTAACAGGACTGCTTTATGGCTTTCTCAGAACAAATAGGGCAACTCCCTTAAGCACAATTAACTCTTAACAGTGGCAATGCTACCAGCCCCGCAGCTGAATCTCAAATTAGGGTTATGATCATATGGGGTGGGCCTTGTTGAGACCATTTGACACCAAACTTCTGCCAGTCACATATGCAGTTTTGTTGTGTCTCCTGCCTCCTTATGTCCTCCTGCTGCTACTAATGACACTCTGCCAGCAGCAAACGATTTCCCTGGGAAGCGCCCAGGCTGCTGACAGCCCAGCTGCCTCCTCCTGCCAGCTACCAAACTGCTGCTCTGGCTCCCATGTAGGCTTCATCGTCTCAAACGTGGCTCACAGTACGCTGGAAACCCCAGTACGTACTGGAAACCTCAATACAGTGTTGCAAAGACATATTGTATATTGAACTCTGAGGAGATGTTTGGGGTTTGATGGACATGGGTGCAAGGGCTGATTTTTTTTCAGTATTTTCGTCAGGACAATAAAGTGAACTTCATCATGCTGCTGATATTTACAACTGCACATTGCAAAAAGCTGCAATTACCAATGAAGAGAGAATTGTAGATGGGGCGTAAAGAAATGATGCACTCAAAAAGTAATCTTTTTGATCTTTTTGATAGTGTGCAAATAACACAAATATTTTTCTCAGTGAAAAAAATAGCCTGAAAAGCATGACTTGGAAAAGAGAATGATGGGACACTCTCTTTCTTCTTTCCTGGCAACTAGATGTGATTTTGCAAAGGATATGGCAAGGCAAAAGAGATGTCATTTTGGACTACCCATGAAGAGCTGTAACAGCATCAGGTTAAGTCATTTTCTTTATGATTTTGGCTTAAAATGTTCAGTTCCATCCACAGCACTATCAAAAAGACAAAAGATAAATAAGAAAGAGTTCTGAAAAAAGCCAGAATAGCCGTCAATGGCTGGAGGCCAGATTTATTTGGAAATACGTATGTACGTTGAACTTGTCCAAACCTTTAAGGGTGACTAAAGGAAGCCCATAATGGACGACTTCTTCTGGAACACAGTACTTAGAAATACAAAATGGGGAAAAAAGGGTCAGCAGATCACAAGCTGCCAGAGATCCCACCACTGAATTGTTAGCTCCTGCTGCTGAGCAGCTGCCAAATTACTCTAGTAGCAGATCCCAAAAAAGTGCATAAAATGAGTAGCATTTATATTCTGAGAATCAAGTTTAGTTTTTGTTTCCTCAGAAACTCACTTCCAGAGACAAACCTGGGTTTCTACCACGTATTTAAAAAAAGGTGGGCACACAGTCCAGCAGAGTGCTAAGGATCACACC
>VZRU01000780.1:14474-30562 GCA_013398155.1 Pedionomus torquatus
CAATAACAAACCCTGTTTCACCCAAGACCCTCTGGTTTTTTTCCAGAACCTTGACCGCGGCCGCAGGTTTACATTCAGAGCATTTCACAGCTTTCCCCACTGTCAGATTTTTAGAGATAATATCAACAGAATTAAACACTGTCCCAAGATAAAGGGACTTTATTTATCTTATTTTACTTTTTTCACTTGAACTACTCTGAAGCTACTACAAAGCGCAGGTGTTAAAGCAGGCTCTTGGGAAGAGACAGAGGTGGAACAATTTTGAGAACAGTTTTGATTCTCGCATTTACAAATGTGTGGGATGTTGAGGAAAGCAGAAGGGTACGGCTGGTCTTGATTTCAGAATTATTTTTGTACCATCTCTTGAGCAACCTGGTCTGGTGGGAGGTGTCCCTGCCCAGGACAGGGGTTGGAAATGGATGATCTCTAGAGGTCCCTTCCAACCCCACAGCGTTCTGGGGTTCTGGAAAGGCACACAACTGGTCTTCATCGGAAAAACAAGAAGTTATGAGAGGTTAGCAAAATTCATCTCGCTGCAAGAAATATTATTTGTTCAGTTCACCAAAATCATCTCCTCCAGATACACACTCTGCGTTTCACTGAGCAACAGACGTATCGTGCAGCCAGCGGGGTCGAGTCCGCTGCTGTAAAAAACGGCACGGCAAGGGGAAGCGTGTCAACGCTGCCATTGATTTTTTCTAAATGTAGCCGGACTGAACTAGAAATACTTTCAGAAGAGCAGATATAAAAGAACTAGCGATGGTACAGCCAAACAACTGTGCTGTGTCCTGGTTTGAGGTAAAACAAACCCATTTTCTGTTTTTATAATTTTACTTTCTTAGCTGGGCCTCTTCTAACTAACTAAACTCTGACATTAACAGCACGTTGCTCAGAACTGTTTCATCTTGCAGTGATGAGATCTGATTACAGCAAGAGAGGCCCTTGCTTATAATTATTGATAGAACAACCAAGGTCAGGGAATTTTTCTTATTTGCCCCATTGGAGGGTCGAAGTAGAAAAGCGTAAAGGGGTCCCACCTGCAAGGAGGAACAGACAGGACAGGGGACCCAAATCTGACCGATGGGGGTATTCCATCCCATCTGCATCACGCTCAGTATAAAAGCTGAGGGATCAAAGGGTCAGTTCTNATTATTATTATTATTATTATTATTATTATCATCATTAAAGTAGTTTAGGTTTTTTTCTGAACTCCTGAATCTCTTTGCTTTTCCTCTCCTTTTTTTTTCCTTAATGGGGGAAGGAAGGGCCATCTGTCAGTCTGGTTTTGGTAAATTTGGCTGAAACCACGACACGCTGCTACACCTAACAGCAACTGTTTGCTCTCTGATGCTTTTGGGGATTCATTTGAGCGCAGAATAGGACCCCGGGTTATGTAAAAATGCTAAAGATCGGACTAAAATTTAAAATAGAAAGGAGGTTGTTTAGCAAGTAGAAAGACACCTGAAATCTGAAGGTTTAGAAGAGCGAGGCACACAAACTAGCCTGTTTCAGACAGCACACCTCTCTCAATCACAACCTATTATTTAAGCTGTGAATTGGTCAGTATAGGCTGCTTCTAGATAGCTCCTGAAAAAGAAGCTACACCTGGTTGTTTTTTACAAATTATCTCCTTACTTGTATGAAGAAAGTTGCCTTTTGGACACAAATGGACAAAACTGTGACACCACAGCTATTTCAGACCCTAAGTGGGTAAGCATCTCTGACGCCCAGTCTATTTGCTACACTTTACAAACCAGTTCTATGTAAAGTAACAGGAGATAACTTTGACTCAATATTAACTTTTTAATGTTGATGACTGCAGTCAAGGGAACTCTGAGAAATATTAAACCCAGCTCAACGGATACTTTGGCATCTTAATTGGATGCGTCATTTCTTAAGGGAACCTAGACAAAAGGCCTTGCAACAAACCATTTTGGAGCTACAGAATACACTGCAGTGGAAGCCAGTGTCGGGGGGTTCACAGAATCACAGAATGGTTAGAGTTGGAAGGGACCTTATAAATCATCCAGTTCCAACCCCCCTGCCCTGGGCAGGGACACCTCCAGGTTGCTCCAAGCCCCATCCAGCCTGGCCTTGAACCCCTCCAGGGATGGGGCAGCCACAGCTTCTCTGGGCAACCTCTTCCAGTGCCTCACCACACTCACAGGGAAGAATTTCTTCCTAAGTTCCTCCTGAGATCCTTCACATCATCCGTGGGTCAAAGACCAGGAACGATCCAGGAAGGCTTCACAGAAATGAAGAATATTGTTTCACATGCCCACTCAGCCCATTCAGCTTCTTCCTTCTCTTGCCTACTCCCCACCTCATCACTAATGCCTGTACCTGCAGTCCTCATTCCCATCGAGTAGACCTCACTCAGACTAGAGAATTCATGGAAATAAACGGGACTATCTAGTGTGAATGGATGACACTTCGACAATCTGGGTTGCAAATTCAGGCTGTGAGAAGACAACTGTCAGTCAAAGTGAACTCAAACGGCAGAATTCCCTTTGGGAAACCTTTCAAACCTTCCCAAGCATGACCCAGTGGCCAGATACCAGCCCACGGGTCAGGAACCCTGGGTTGATTTCGCGTTGTGCAGCCAACCTAATGTGCAGCAGCAGGCGTGTCTTTAAAATTGCTAGCCGTGGGTTTTATTCCCATAGACATCTCCATCTTGCCATGATTCAGCTTTACCTGTGGTATCTTCACGCCATCTCCATGTTACTGTTACTTCCAGGCCTGGGTTGTCTCACTTGTTCACCCAAAAGTTTCATCTAGATGTTGAACCAAATGAGACTGATTTTTACAGGCCTTGGTTTCAACGAGGACCTCAGTTGAGGATGCAGTTTCTCTCATAGTCTGGAATTCACGTATTAAGAATAAATCCCTTAGGGATTCAGGGCACATTTCTTGTGAGGCTGATCAAAACCAGCACCATGAACTTCCCCAGGAACCAAGGGCTATTTATACTTCTCAGTACAAGTTACACTAACAAAAAAATAAGACCAAGTGAACTGGGTTATAATATTTCTCCTATGTTTGGAGCTCACTGCATTCCAGCAGAGAGAGGAACCTTTGTCAGCGAAGCAAGTCTTTTTAGTCTGTCACATGGAAAATCACATCTTGCACTATGGAAAAGAAAATACTTTAAAAATCTGGGAAATAAGAGACTGTGGTTTAGTGCCACAGAACCTATCTACAAAATATTTATATGGATTTACTAAACTGCAACCGCACCTGCCTACATAATACATTTGAAACTAGAAGAAGGGAGATTTAGATTGGATATTAGGAAGAAATTCTTTACCATGAGGGTGGTGAGGCACTGGAACAGGTTGCCCCGAGAAGCTGTGGCTGCCCCATCCCTGGAGGGGTTCAAGGCCAGGCTGGATGGGGCTTGGAGCAACCTGGTGTGGTGGGAGGTGTCCCTGCCCAGGGCAGGGGGTTGGAACTCAATGATTTGAGGTCCCTTCCAACTCTAAACATTCTGTGATTCCATGACTTTATGATTTATGATACTTATATTTTTCAGGAATTTAGGAGACTAGAGGAGAAAACAAAAGAAAAACCTGCACAGAGTCTTAATCTCAGCTCCCCACTCTCTGGTTCCTTCTCTGACCTTGCAGTTTTCCTGCAGTGTTGATTTGTAGCATTTCCTAAAATATGACCTCTTTCCTAAACGTTTTGCTGTCCTGATTTTTTGGAAACCATTTCGTATTTGCTTATTTTAATGAAGGTCGGAGGGGGGGGGGAAGTTTGTTTTAGTTCTAATGAATGATTCATAGCTCCTGCAGATCATCCAGGGACACCATTCATAGTTAATGATGAAAATGCAGCAATAAAACATGAAATGTTTGAAAGTCAGCAGTGATGCCTCTGAAGGTAGGTCTTTGACAGAAATTGCTGACAGCATCAGAAACCCTCCCTCTGTAAATACGTATCGAAACCTACTCATTTCTCTATTTATTTTCTGCCTCTCCCTGTCAGGTGTCTTCTACATGCGCAGTCTCGGGTCAATATTCCAGCAGGATGACAGTTGGTCTGGAATTCAATGTAACGTTTTTCTTTCTTAATTTCCATTTTTCCTCATTTTCAGCCTGCGGTGATTATTTGCGTGGAAAGACATTGTCTTCAAAGGCTATATTTAGCCGGGTGTATCGGATTAGTAATGTAAGCCAATCATGTGACGAGGTTAATTTTAAATCCCGTGGAAAGTGCCCCACTCTATCCAGTTTTCTCGGTGCTGGCACCCAGCTCGTTCGAGGTCACAGCACCTTTCACTCCAACGGCCAATGTAACTTCCCACCGAAAGGACTACAAGCAACCCCCTTAAAATGGGCATTTTAAGAGTTTATAAGAACCCTCAGCAGATATATTTTCTTTTTTAATAAGCTTGCTGTTTTCTTGGCAGTGACTGTCAAGGGTTGACATAGCCCTTAGAGACAGGGTTTAGTAATGTTTTTTTATCAGAGTTGGTTGATGGTTGGACTAGATGATCTTAAAGGTCCCTTCCAACCTGGATGATTCTGCGATTCAATGATTCCATCACATTCATCATCCCCATCAAATCTATCCCTACCTACTGATTAAAATTCAGCTTGTGATTGATCCCTGAGCTCCCTGAACAGCAGAAGGGCCAGGAACAGTCGGAGCTGTGGCGGAGAGGGGGCTGCAAGGACCTCTCAGTACGGAGCCTTCATCCCTTCAACCTCAGAGAAGTGTTAAAAAGAGGCCCCGTATTATTAGTATTGGGGCTCTCGCCAAACTCAAGAGAAACCTGATTATTCAGGGTTTTTTTTGACATGAATTTTACAAGTAAGTAAAGAGAGAATACCGGGAGTAGATGTGATTGTCAATCTTCCACTGAACTATTAACAAAACAATAAAAAGATGTATTTTTAAAGTATGAGCAACACAGGGTAGGAGCTCTTTTTAAACGGTGCTTTTTCCAGCAGAACTCATTAAAGGCAGTTCCATTCTAACCTATAAACTTCTGGATGATCTGCCATGGGGATATTTTTGTTTTCTAGGGCATGGGTTCACTTGAATGTTTTATTGCTTAAGTGCAGGAACAGGAGCTGAAGAAGGGGTTTTAGAGAAGAAGGAAGGAAAGAATATTCTCCTCCAAAACAGGGTCCCCATCCCTGTGCAGAACCACCCTGGCTTCAGAAGGGCTCCAGATGGACATCAGGGTGTCTCCTCTCGGGCACTGCAGAATTAGGCTAAAGCAAACATATTTAATATGATCTCGGACAGCTAAGCTGCTTATCGTGGTGTCTCAGATAATACATTATACAGCTGAGTAGCTAATAGATTAAACACAGACAGGCTGACGGTGGGACATTTTCAGTTCCTTTGGATTATATTCTACCCCCCCAAGAATGACACTGGAATGCAGGAAAAATTCTCAGCTTCCTATTTTTCCAGGAAACCTACTTAAAAATACATAGAAAGTAAATCCTGTCTTCTCTATGCAAAAAAAAAACAAGCAATCCTAACAGTTACGGTGTTTTCTAAATCTTAATGTGAATGGATCTTCACCAAGAATAAGGAATTAATAATGAGATATATGTATTATTACAGCAAATCAGTCAAATGTTAAAAACTCTTCAGTTTGCTTCTGAATTTTCAGTTTTCCGTTTCAAAAAGGGTTTGCAAATCACAAAAGTGCAAATGACATATGGCTGCTAATGGAAAAAATATTTGCATATAAGTCCCAGCAGCGTGCACAAGCCTTTGGGGACACTTGCCCAGTGTGTGGCCCGAGAAGGATCGGGATTTCACACTTGTAACTATTGCCATAAATGAAATGAATGCAATAAAGAAGCTAAAAGTGTTCGCATGAAATTAAAGCCGTGTTTTCATTTTCCATGCTTATATTTTATGCTTCTATTTCTGGAAACTGTGTTTATTTACTTAAAGCATTCTAGACACTGGAACTCCATCTCCTCCACTGTGAAACTGGGAGGGTGGTCAGTGCCAGAGCTTTGTCCCCAGTCAGCTAGACCTCTGCCCAAGGGTCCCTGTGCACAGTGTAGGGGACAGCACAGGGCAGGGAGCACAGCAGGTCTGGCTACGGCCCCACAGCAGCATCACAGTTTTGGAATCACAAATATCAGAGAATGGTTTGGGTTGGAAGGGACCTTCAAGATCATCCAGTTCCAACCCCCCTGCCCTGGGCAGGGACACCTCCCACCACCCCAGGTTGCTCCAAGCCCCATCCAGCCTGGCCTTGAACCCCTCCAGGGATGGGGCAGCCACAGCTTCTCTGGACAACCTTTGCCAAGGTCTCACCACCCTCACAGCAAAGAATTTTTTCCCAATATCTAATCTAAATTTGGTGCTTCTCTACAGGAAAAAACTCACTCCAGGTTTTCAACATTTTTCTTGTACTGGGGATCCCAGGGCACATCACTGACTCATGTTCAACCTCTTGTCCACAAGGATCCCAGGGCTTTTACTGGAGACCTGCTTTCTGACCTGTGCTGATCCGCACTGCCAGACAGGGTGACTCCATCCCCAAGTGGAGCCCTCGGTGGGGGACCGTTAAAGGTCCCTTCTAACCCAAACTATTCTATAATTCACAGAATTACAGAACTGCAGGGGTTGGAAGTGACTTCTGGAGATCATCCAGTCCAACTCTTTGCCAGAGCAGTCTCCCAGAGCAGGTCCCACAGGAACGTGTTCAGGTGGGTTTGGAATGTCTCCAGAGATGGAGACTCCACCACCTCCCTGGGCAGCCTCTGCCAGGGCTCTGCCACCCTCAAAGTCAAGAAGTTCCTCCTCATGTTTAGATGGAACTTCTTAACTTCCAGTTTGTGCCTGTTCCCTCTTGTCCTGTCCCCAAGCACCACTGAAAAAAACTGGCCTCATCCTCCTGACAACCACCCTTGAAGTACTTCTGGGCACTGATCAGATCCCCTCTCAGCTTTCTCTTCTCCAGACTAAGCAGACCCAAGTCCCTCAGGCTTTCCTCATCAGAGAGATGCTCCAGTCCCTGGATCATCTTCATAGCCCTGCACTGGACTCTTTCCAGCAGTTCCCTGTCCTTTTTGAACTGGGGAGCCAAAACTGAACACAGAACTCCACATGTGGCCTCACCAGGACAGAGCAGAGAGAGAGGATGACCTCCCTCGACCTTGTACACTTGTGCAGTAAGAAGGGAGGCTGACATGTCCAAAATGCTTTAGAGGACTTGTGGATGTATCTCTTGCTAACAAGACTACACCCGCTCAAACCTCCTCCACACATGTTTTGCCACACACATACCGATTTTTAGGGAAGATAAAGAGGACTGGACAACAAGGTTTTCTCATTAAGCACGATGGGAAAGTGTAAAACAGCAAGGAGAACAAAGGCATGAGGATGAACTTAAAACCAGGACAAAGTTTCTTCAACCCCCTTCCATCGGCTGGAAGGGCTGGGGTTGGTGTCAGGGGGTGGGCAGCCCGGTTTCAACCCCCTTCCATCCTCTGGAAGGGCTGGGGTTGCTCTCGGGGGGGGGGTGGGCAGCCCGGTTTCAACCCCCTTCCATCCTCTGGAAGGGCTGGGGTTGCTCTCGGGGGGGGGGTGGGCAGCCCGGTTTCAACCCCCTTCCATCCTCTGGAAGGGCTGGGGTTGCTCTCGGGGGGGGGGTGGGCAGCCCGGTTCGCTGCCTCTGCCGGTGCTGAAGCCCCCCCTAGAGCATCGCCGCGCTACTGCGCCCCTTCCGCGCCCCTTCCGCGCCGCTCCGCCGGGACCGGCCACCGGCAGCGCCCAATAACGCCTCCATCGCCTCTAAGGAACGGGAGAAGGGTTAAGGAGGCAAAGAAAAACCGGCAATCCACCGCTCCTGCGGTCGGGTCGCTCGACGACGGCACCTCCACTGTTTGAATTTCAGACTTCGTACGGAAAAAGTTACCGTGGAACCAGTATTTTGAGACGTTAAATGTACCCGCTTGGGTAAGCTTTAGCCAGCGAGCGTCATCGAGCAAATTAATAGAAATGCTGATGCGGGATACTAATGAAAGAATTAAGGGATTACGGTTTTATTAATGTCAGTCGACATGGCACTCAGACCATCAACCAAATTTGATACTGTTTTAATGAGATTAAGCATTAGACCGATAATGAAGATTGTGGCTGAAAGTATCTTCACCAAATATGCGGCATAATCCCGCGTGAAAAAATAACTCTAAACAAAATCAATGTAACACATACTAAATGACAGCTTTTAAAACTGGTTCTCAACCAGGTCATAAAATACAGTGTAGTTGGAGTGTTTTCATTCCAAGGGGTTGTATATTTCATGAGCTTATAGAAGGATCTGTTCTGGCACTCATTTTTTCAATACGTTTATTGATGCCCTGGATGAAAACACAGCATTATTGCACATAAAATTTTTAGTATGACACACAAAATTGCTCACGTGGAAAACAACAAAGGCACCGGTTCCGTTAGCCAGGCCAACTGATCGCTTGCTGAGAAAAAAAAAAAAAAAAAAAAGCCCAGTTTTATTAATGCAGGCGTGAATCCAAGTGCAAACTCATGCATCTAAGAATAAAAAACATTATCAAATGTCTAAATTGGGGGCTGAGTCCTAAAATGAAATAGGACATGGAGGAAGAGTGCCATCAGAACAAATCCCAAAGGGTTAATCAAGAGCAGTTGGGCGCTGATGCCACAGTGAGAAGGTCCTAATTAAAACACTGCATACATGAGAATTCAAATGATAAAGTAGCTTATTAGGATCAGTGTCATCCGCCCCAGGACTCCTCGGATGTAATATGCATTCTGATATGGCAGAATCACAGAATGGCTGAGGTTGTGGGGACCTCTGGAGATCATCTAGTCCAATCCTCCCCTGCTGGAGCAGGCTCAGCCAGGGTAGCTAGTCCAGGACTATGTCCACTCAGGTTTTGAGGATCTCCAAGGATGGAGATTCCAAAACCCCCTCAGGCAAACCTCTTGTCTTTGATCACCTGGTCAGTAAAAAGTGTTTTCTTCTGTTTAAATGGAATTCCTTGTATTTCAAAATGTGCCTATTGCTTCTTGTCCTGTCTCTGGACACCACAGAGAAGAGTTTAGTTGCTCTTCCTTTACTCCCCACATCAGATATTCATAGGCATTGATGAGACACCCCTGGGAGTATCCTCCAGGCTGAACAGTCCCAGCCTGGTCATCCTCTCCTGCTCTATCAGAGGTCTCAACCCCTTTGTCATCTTCATGGCCCTTTACTGGTCCCCCTGCAGTAGGTCCATGTCTCTTTTGCACTGGCCCCAGCCCTCCCAATGTGCCCCACCAGCACTGAGCAGAGGAGGAAGGTCCCTTCCCTCACCTACTGGCAGCCCCGGGTGCCATGGGCCGCCTTTGCCACAAGGGTGCATTGCTGGCTCACGTTAATGCTCATACACCACTCATGTACCCTAACACGCCTTTAATTACAGGTTATGTTCAAGTAATCAGGACCTAATTATCTCCCTGGCATAGGTACCCGGCTATCCTCATCACACAGGGGCTGGTCCAGACTGGAAATGACCTTGGAGCCAGGATCTAGTTAAAGCCAGGAGGTTAGCTGATTTCAGCGTCCCGCTTTTGAGAACTACCCCAGCTGCTTCGTTGCACTTATTTCACCAAGTGACACGGAGTCACATTCAACCAGGCCTTTAACATCGTTCTCACAGTGTAACAAGGACACAACCCGCCGGTTCTGGCAAACACTGCCATGGTAATTTAGCAGGATACAATTCCCCCTTGCCCAGAGGAGCAGCTTCAGTTACCAGTGCAGAGGATTTTGGCTAAAAACACCAGACTTGCCCTGAAATACCCGGGATACAGCCCTTCACCTCCTCCTTTAGGCTCTTGGAATTGCAGTCACCTGCAGCAGCGGGGCACAGCCGACAGCCGGGGCACTCACAACTCCCCCGTCCCTTCTGCTGACTTTGAGTAAAACTGCTTCTTTTCACTGTTAAAAACGTGCACTTTGTTGCTTGAACTAGCTCCAACTTCCAACCTGTGAGGCTCATTGCACCTTTTTATGGCAAAAAGCCATCTAACCCCAAGAATAACTGAACTTGCTGTCAAATGATCTCTCAATTCTTTTTTTGTATTGAATCTTGGGCATCCCTCCCTGTAACATCAAGTTTTATGGACCCCACGGATTCTTGAAAGGTGTTTGTGAAGCCTTTCCATTTTTTCAAGTGTAGACACCAGAAGTGCCTACCTTGTTTCAGCTGACAGGTTTCATTGGTAGCACAGAAAGATGTGGCACTTTCCTCTCCAAAATAAACCCCGCTAAATGACTCATCATCATTTTATTATTGCTTTAACTGAAATGGACCAAAAGCCCCGTTTACAACTTGACCCCTTCTCCATCTCCACAACTGGAAAATAAGGAGTTCTAACCATTCTATGAACTGCAGTGAACTCATGAGCATTCTCAGAAAGAAAGGAGGAGAATCTGCTTTATAAAATGATTCAGGTTGGAAGAAACTTTAAAGATCATCAAGATCCATCCCCCTGCCCTGGGCAGGGACACCTCCCACCACACCAGGTTGCTCCAAGCCCCATCCAGCCTGGCCTTGAACCCCTCCAGCCACAGCTTCTCTGGGCAACCTGTTCCAGGGTCTCACCACCCTCACGGGAAAGAATTTCTTCCTGAGATCTCATCTAAATCTCCCCTCTTTCAGTTTAAAACCATTACCCCTCATCATATGGCTCCACTCCCTGATCAAGAGTCCCCGCATCTCTCCCTTTATGAACCAGAAGGAGTTCTAAGGTCTCCCCGGAGCCTCCTTTCCTCCAGGCTGAGGAACCCCAACTCTCTCAGCCTGTCTTCATAGGAGAGGTGCTCAAGCCCTCCGAGCATCTTTGTGGCCCTTCTCCTACCTTTATGGTACAGATGAATCCATCTCGTTCTTGCAGGAGCATTCCTCATCACTGCCTTCCCCCACCTGGAAGTAGCTGGGTCACCACACTGCAGAAGGCGCATCCAGCAGCGAGGCAGTTTGTGTCGCAGCGCTGGGCTTCCAGAAGGTTCCCTGTGTGGACAGAAAGAGAAAAAGCACATGAGGGCAAAGCCTCCTTCCCCTGCTCCGTCTGCATGGTCATCTCTCCCTTTTCATTGATGATACGGGTTGTCCAGAGAGTTACCCCCTCAAACCTTTGCAAATACCCCTCGTGCAGTCCTTCAATCCCCCTGAGCAGGACCAGGATTTTGCTTTTACTATCCGAAAAACCCCTCCCCTCTTTGTTCACTCACCACCCAGGGCTGGCTCAGTCACTGTTCTTGCTTTTCCACCGACTACACAGGGATTGATCTCATTATTTACCGCGTCTTAGGAGAGGACTGACAGTTTTGGTTATAAAAACAGAAAGGGAAAAAACATCAAGAAAGCAGTCTTCATCAATCAAAGCATTCTTGAAGCAAGGGATGGAGACACAACATGAATAATAGAATATTCTGGCTTTTTTACTACCAAAAAAAAGTTCAACTACTGCAAATCCAGAGAAGAAGAAAAGGATGCTGATTTAACAGCATTTAATTCCAGTAAAGAGAACTCCAGTAAGACAATGCATAGGTTGCAAGAGTTTATACAGTTCAAGCCGTAAAAGGCTCAGACTCGCCCTAAATAGGATTTCAACAAATTAAGGTAATTAAGTCAAGAATGCTGTCTCCAAGCTGCTGTCCTCATCAGTGGTGCCCAAGGCATGTGTTCTGCTCAGAGGCATCTCAGCCTTCATGGTGACGGGCAGGCAGCTCAGGACGTACCTCACGGATAAGCACAAGAGATGCCCACAAGACGTGCCCAAATCTCCCTCAACAAGCATGACCTGGGAGGCGCATCCAGAAATACAAGGACCCACATTTCAACTCCCTCCTCCAAGCGACTGGGCACAAATCCCTACCTCCCACCTGCCCACAGCCTGTGGTACGTAAGAGCGTGGGCTGAGACGCTGGCACGTCTCCTTCCTGCCTGAAAGCATTCCATTTTGCATTAAAAATAAAATAAAATAAAAAAGAAGATTCTGATGATACAATCAGGAGCCTAGAAATGGTGGGAGTTGCCTGAGTCTCCTTCTGAGTTTAACACTAATAAGATGTGTTTATATTTTGAATGAAGGATTGGTTTTTTTAAGGGGAAGATTTTTCTTGCTCCCGGTACCGTGCATGCATAACCAGGACAATAAATCAGTTTTCAAAGCAGCCGCATTCAACGCTAAGGCCAAACTTATTCTGATGGAACATCCATTCTTTTTACGGTTTGCAAAGATACATTTGACCTTATTTCTCCACAACACAGTTTATAACACTAAACACTACAGAGACAGAACAAAATTCACTTGCTATCCTAGCAAGAGAAATTAATTTTAAAGCCAAAATAGATTGATGTTCAGAAGCCACACTCATCGCTTTTGATTGAAGAATATGTCAAAATTATTCGGTTAATTCGGAATAATAATTTGGTTAAATGCATTTTTTTTTTTGGTCAAACAATAATACACATATCGTGAATGTGAAATTGTAGATTACGCAAAAGCAGTAGAAACAGGTCCAGAGGTACCACATTTGCCCTTCAAAAAGCAGTTTTCTAGAAAAACATTACTAAAACCTGCTAAAAACAAATGCAAGATTTGACATAAAACTGCCAGATCCTGAATAATCTGCATGCAATTTTCCTCCCAGGAGCATATGTCTTCTGGAGGATGATGTCCTTAATTGAAATGTCTCCTTCAAATATTTTTTCTAATCAAACATTCAGGACTTGATTCCTCAGCATCTTCTCCAGCTTCCCAGGCTTTTTTTGTTATTTAAATCGCTTATTAAATATTTGTTGCTAGCCCATAAGCAGTAATTTGTTTTAATTGTTAAGACACACCTATATCCACAACACAAGCAGTTAAAGCTTCATATTGCAGTGATGGAGCATCTTGTTCTATGACGTGGAACGATAATTCATCACATTGGAAATTACATTCCTGCGATCTACCAGCAACAGCGTTTGTTATTCACCTCGTACCTCTCCACAAGGCAGCTGCGAGCTCAAAATCATAGAACCATAGAATGGTTAGAGTTGGAAAGGACCTTCAAGATCACCGAGTTCCAACCCCCTGTCCTGGGCAGGGACACCTCCCACCAGACCAGGTTGCTCAAAGTCCCTTCCAGCCCGGTATCCAAGCAGGTGCACTAAAACAAAGACTGTTAAAGAATTTATAACATCTCTGAAATCAACTAGTGGTGTACTAGATTTTTCCCTTGAATATTTCACTATTCCACAGCCTCAGAAAAGGGGATTGTTAAAAAGAACTCAAGTTGAGCCGAGTTCACAGGAGTCCATTCTCCACTCCTTGACAGAGGCACAAAGGGGGTGTCAGTAACAGCCACAACAGCTCCAGCGGCGCCGGCATCAAGAAAATCCCCTTGAGAAGGCTGCGACCAGCCATACCATGCAAAGTGACACCACCAGACATTCCCTCAAAGAATTATCTTGTGGAATTGTAAAAGGGAAGCGGTCGGTTGTTTTTCAGCAGGTGACTCGGGAGCACTTGAGAAAAGAAAGAATGAAAAGACGTCAAGTCACTTCGGAGTCCGGGGCACGGAAGAAAAGCTTGGAGAGTCATCTTGGGCTTCTCGTTTCTCCAGGCAGGCGAGGGTGAAGTAAGAAAAGCAGCTGGCCTGCAACAAAACCACAGCTTATTTTGACAAATGCATTAAGAAGCACAAGAAGATCATGAATATTTATAGCATTGAAACAGACTGACATTTCATTTTATTTGCGTTAGAATTTAAAATATTTTGATGATGTGATTGCAGATAATTGAGAGCAAAGAGAAGTATGTGCTGACAGACAATGCATCTTGTATGCAGGAGAATATTCCAACATACGTTAAGGAAAAAAACATCAGTTGGACCCCACCAGACCCCCACTCCTGCTCTAACAGACATCTTTGTCACCTCGAGGGCAGCGGAGAGAGGGAACCCTGCTACTGGAAAGAGTAGCCTGAACTGGCACTCTTGGCTACCCAGATCTGAGGAACTGCTTGGAGCCAAAATCTCTTTTTGATTTTAAATACAGCTTTTCTGCAAGCGCAGATGCAAGTTACTGCCTTTGGTGTGTACAGAGAGAGACGCGTATGAATGTTTATGCTTCTATTCCAACGCGCAAGGCAATATCCTATAGCCTGTTTTGAGGGAAAACACCACAAAATGTGAAAGCTGAAGGAGCCAAGAGGCATTTGGTTTTTCGTACAGCCACTGTGATAGTTCACAGCCATGGCACCGGCGCAGAGGAAATCAATGGCATTTTTCTGTGCATCAGGAACTTCCCATCAATACCAACGTGTAACAATTAAGCGAGCATGGGTTCCACTCCTCTTAATAAAGCCTTGAAGGGGCTTTAACCCTGTTGGTACCTCTGGGAATATCAAACTGGGTGATATTACAGCCCGGTTTAGTTTCTGAAGGTTGTCTCCTTCCCTTCTGATGCTCAGGCAGCTCTTTTCAAACCTTCTACTTCCCCATCCCCTTCCTGACTGAAATAACTCTGTTTCGGCGACCTTCCCATCCAGGCGAGCAGTTAAGACGTCAGACTTGCTTCACGGGTACAGAAGAAAACTGCAAAACATCATTCCTTGCTCAGGTGATTTATATATTTGTCCTGTCCAAGGCAATGTGAAGTACCGCACCGTTTATCTGCACCGTATCAACTGTCAGGTAGAGGGTTAACACATTAAGTACATTATTTGTAGGTTTCAGATTAAGAAACGTCCATCAAATTATCCTCGCGCTGCTATTGCACAACATCTGAACTCAGGCCAGTTCAGCAGCTGATTCCAGTACGTCGGGGTGTCCTGGGTTGAGAGGCCCGGGGCCAGCTTTCCTTCTGATGCTGGGAAAATGGCCCTTTTGGAGGATTTTAGTGTCTGAATTCATGAAAATATTGGCTTTCTGGCCAGCCAGGCTCTGGGAGATTCAAGGTCTCGGTGTTTTCGAGCCTTGCCAGGTGCAGGGATGAGGAGGAGTGAGGCCTGAGCGTTTGACCCAAGCTGCCAACAGGGTTATTGCATCCCATGAACGTCACATTCAATATAAATTAGAGAAGTTTGCTGCGTAGGGGCTCTCCCTTGATGGTGGCGGGTCCAGACAACTCCTTGCCCCGGTGCCGGACCCCTGAGGCCTCCCCTTCCCCCTGAAGCCCTTGCACTGGCAGTGCCCGACATTTGCTGTCCCTGCTGGGAGCGCACAGCTTCTGCTGAGAGAATGGGCTGAGGGTAATTCTTGTAAATCTCCTATCAGTGTGGGGATTAATACTGCTTCTTTAGTATTATTGTTAATTATTTAATCTTATTCTATTAAATCTATTTACATTTCAACCCTCGTGTATCTTTGCGCCCCCCGATTCCCCTTTCCTGGGTGGGGAGGGGTCATCAGGTGACAGAATAATTGTCTGCACGACAATAAATTGTTATGGGTTTTCTCAAACCATAACACGGGGTTATTCCGGATGAAGCATCTGATGGGGAGCTCCAGTGAGATGTTGTTCATTCTGAACAAGAGGCCTTTATTTGGAATAATTCAACACCTCTATTCAATACCTGTATTACCCATATTCAATAACTAATGGTTAGTTGCTAACCAAGACCCAAATTTTTAATCGTGGCAATTAGTCTATAAACATTAAAAAAAAAAAAAAAAAGTCTCTTGCACATTCTTTAATGCTTTCTCTTGGTGTTTTTTTGTTGGGTTGGTTTTATTTTTTTTCTTCTTTTTAATTGCTTTTCCTGCTTATAATTTTCCTAGCTACAGTGGGCATGGAGATGGATTATGCATCCCTTTCATCCTATTTACAGCAGCACCAGCGCTTCAGATGCTGGCCTGGCCCGCTGCCAGATACAAGCAATCCACTCCCTCCAGTTGCAAGCCATAAAATTATTCTTCTCTTTGTTATCCCGCATTTCTCTGGATCTTTTTGAAGGCCATCAATGATTCTCTGCCAGCGTTGCTGTGATGAACGATACGCTCTGGCTGTTTAGCACAAGGGTGAGCTACACAAAGCCACAGGAGGATGGATTTTAAAAATTATCTTCCAGTTTTTATCCTTCTTTTT
>VZRU01000785.1:2870-43894 GCA_013398155.1 Pedionomus torquatus
CCCCGCTAAAAAACCCTAAGTTGTATAATAGATTTTAACAGTAGTTAATTACTACATATATATGGAATGGTACTTCTGTTTACCTTTCTGCTGCTGTAGACATTTTATGTGTTGTAATATGACGATGGATGTTGACAGGGAGTATGCAGTACTTAGTTCTGTGATGCTTGTCAGTGAAAATTTAGCCTGATGACTTATACAAGCTGTATCAGGATCAGTTTTAAGCTTGGACAAACTGAACAGATGTGTATGGGAGAAAACTGCCATGCTTTACAAAAATGATGGCCATAAAGCACACAAGAGACCCTCTGGCCACAGCTCTGTGCTTGCCTGGTGCCAGAGCAGCCTCTCTGAGCACTGTTTTCATGGTGCAGCTCTCTAGTTACTGTTCTGCTTCCTCCATATCCAGCCTGCTACGTGACCGCCTCCTCTTTTCTACTGCTGCTGGGAAGATGAGCACTGTCACGAAAGTATGGAGGCTTTTCCATGCTAATAATGAGGTCAAAATAAGGTTTTTATCCTCTTTTTTTTTGTGAGTGACAAATTTCAGTTCTGCATATGCTTCTCAGACTGTCTGCTTTGACTGTTTATTATAACCCTGCCAAACTTTACATGTTTTTCATAAATTTAGTGAATGAATAGACAGCTTATGCAACTGAAGATGTTTTTCCTGACTAGATTTGTACAGCATGGAAAAAGCCTTAATACAGATAAGATACTGTGCTCCCTCCTGGAAGTAGACTTTCATCAATATCCAGTGTTTTGTTTACATGCAAACATTTTAAAAACCAAAGTTTGCGGGACTAGGAAACTTAAAATGTATAGACTTTCCAGATTTGATACCTTGATGTGAGTAATGCTAAAAGAAAATACTTTCTAAACCAAATTATATGCATTTGATTTTGAAATGCATTTTATGTTGGTTTACTTTATTATCAGGTTAAATGCAAATAACTATTGAGTAGCTTTTTTTATTTTCTTAACCTTAAATCCACAGCTTTAAAAATAAAAGGCAGTTTGTGGTTTTGGGGCTTTACTTAACTGATTTCAGTCCATGCTTGAAAAATTGTACTTAATATCTCCTAATTCCATGCATTACTATACGGATAGGCCTAAGATCTGGCCTTATAGAAAGTGAAAAGGTTTTTCATAATCTTATAGGTTGTCCCATGTGTGAGAAATTGAATGTGATCTCATTTGTAACTTGAAACTTGTTCTTTCCAGCAGAATTTACCTGCAGCTGCTGAATCTTGTTTTCAGATGTAGGAGCTTGTTTTCATACAACTCATGACTGTTGTAGGCCCGCTGTTTATGGTAACTGATTTTCTAGGCAGGAAATATTAACTTTTTCTCAAATTCTTCTCCCTGCAGGAAGCTGCACAAGCTTTGATTTATGCTGGGATGGCAGGGTCCAACTTGGAAAATATTCAAGGAAAAATAAATGAGTACTTGGAGAGAGTTCAAGCTCTCCATTCAGCAGGTGGGTAAGGAGCTTTCTAATTAAACCTCCACTTAAATTAATTGAGTGGAAATCCTTTTGGTGCTGTGAAATATGTATCAATGATTTTCCTCTGTCATTATTTTAATTTTCTTGTTCTTTATGAAGGACCACAAATACAATGAGTACATCAGTGTTTTGAGTTGTGATACATTATAAATGAAGCATAGACTTACTTCTTAAGGAGTTGGGTGTGGGTATTCTTTCCTTTTAAATATTCTTAGGAACCACATCTGCAGAGCAAACCCGAGAAAGTAAGTAAATCTAGCAACAAAAATTGGTGAGGAACAAATCAAAACTTGCATCTAAGCCTCAGCTGCATGATGGATTTGGAGCAAGTGCGTTGTTGTATTTATGTAGAATTACTAACTTTGAGAGGGCAAAAGAACTCTGTGCTTTTGTAAGGGTTTCCTTGTTTCAGTGTTTGTACTTGGACCAAAATCTCAAATTTTCACACACCTGCAATTATCAGTTAGAATCATAGAATCGCTTGGCCAAAAAGGGACCTTGGGATATCTATAGACCAATTTCCTGCTCAAAGCAGGAAGGGTGAACTTTGATTTTTGGACCAGATTGCTCAGGTCCTGAAAATACCTATTTCCTGGGGCCTCCAAGCCCCTGTTCCAGGGTGCAGTTGTCTTTCTAGTGGCTTAGGTTTTTTAATGTATCTAGTTGGATTTTCCTCTGTTTCAATTCATAGCCACTGGCTGTCACTCCCTTTCTTTGCACCTCAGTGAAGAGCCTGAATCCATTTTCTTGGTAACTTTGCAGTTACTGGCAGGTTACTATTAGGTCCCCGCAAAAGCCGTCTCTGCTGGCTGGGCACACAGTGCTCCCTCAGCTTCTTCTCAAAAGGCCAAGTCTTCTGTTCCCAGCCATCGTTAGACACCACGATTAGTATTCCAGATACATTCTACAAGTGCCAAGTAGAGGGTAGTGCTGAGGGTAGTCCCCGACACAGCGTGCAGCATTCGTCCTGGTTGAATTTCCTGAGGTTCTTGTTGTCCCCTTCCTTTACTTTGTCTGTGTCTCTTTGAATAGCAACTGTGCCTTTGAGCGAATTGGTTTGGTGGGATCTGCAGCCTTGATGAAGGTGTACTCCATCTTCTCCTTCAGGTCACTAATAACGATATTAAATGAGACAGACGCCTGAGGAACTTATATATTACTATAGGTGATATGTTTTCACAAACAATGCACTATTTTACATAATTAAACATCCTTGTCCATAGTGTAGTATGAAAGAGATTTTATTTACATTATTTGATATGTGAAATATCCTGTGAGTGTATCTCTGCTTTGGGGGTGTTTGTGGTGGTGTTGTCTTGGCCTTGCGAAGATGTTTTTAGCTAAGTTTAGAACAATTTCATTTCCAGTCAAGAAATAACTATTACCCATCTGATTAGAACTGTTAGTGTTTTAGTACCATGTTAAGGATGTTTTTACACATCTGCTGCTGTAGAAAGCTAAATACTTTCTTCTTCATTCAGTTCAGTCACAGAACACAGATCCTCTGAAGTCAAAACAACAGTTGGACTTGGAGCGTGCTCGCTTCCTAGTTACACAGGCTTTTGATGAAGATGATAAAGGCAATGCTGAAGAAGCTATAGAGTTGTACACGGAAGCAGTGGAACTCTGTTTGAAAACAGTATGTTAAGCTACAGGTTAACTTGGTGGAATTATGTGATGGTAAGGAATTCTTCCACTTACACAAGTGACTGACCCTTAAAGGTTGGCTTAAAAATGGAGTACCTGTATTTCTAAACACTATTTTTTAATCATTTCCCCCCCTGTATTTTTGGTGTTTCTTCCAGTCTGTATGTTATGTTTCCATTCAACACTGTAAATTTATGGGGACTTGTGATTTATGTGTTTTGCCTGAACTGGATTATTCTAAAAACAAGAAATATTCTGGAACTTTTTCCATGTTATTTTTTTACCCTGGAGCAAAAGCACTAAAACAAATTAAAAACAGTTAAAGCTGAAGGTGACTGCTAATGTGTCAGCTGTATTACTTTCTGACTACGTTAAAGGAAGTAATTTAAGGGAAATTTTGGGGCGTAACATTTTCTGAAAACATAACTGTCTAATGGTGCCAAAACTCGTAGAAATCCTACTTGATTACTCAGTGCCCAACACTAAAGCTGCTACGAGTGAATTCAGTTCACACTGAAATTAATGGTAAGGATGAATTGGGCATTACATAAATACTGGAGACTATAATTACAGGTACTGCTTTTTTCCCTTAAGTCCAGTTGCCTTAACTAACTCATTACAGGAAGAGCTCACCATCATAATGTAACTCCACCAAGTCTGTTTTTCATTTTCCCTTCTTTTCCTTTTTTAATGTAAATATATGTGGGTTATTGGGAGGGGAATGCTACTTTTGCTGCATGCTAGAGTAAAATCTTCTTTTCTCTGAATTGTGTAAACTGGTTTCTTACACTTGATACAGTGTATTCAGACGAGATAGAAGAACTGCTCTAGTTTTTCCGCTTGAGCTGTTGCAGCAGAACATTTTCAGTCTATTACATAAAATTTACTGCAGCAACATACTGTTTTTCCTCTGCTGTGTCTTTTTATGTTGTGTCAGTGCATGCAAATATTACTTATGTATATTGAAGTTAGTCTGAAATTATTTCATATTGATAACTGATTTTATCAGGTATTTCATTAGGTAAAGATACTACTGAAGTTTCTTTTAATCTCAACTAGCATATTATTTTAAGATGACTGTAGGCTTTATCCCTCAGGGTGATCAAAAGGTACCTTCTTCCCAGGATGAGTGTGCTGGTGCATCTCCACTGCTTCACACGTCTTTTAAAATCTTTCCAACCAGGAACTCCAGAGTGTAATTAATTTTCAAATTAAAATAGTTGCTTACAGAGGGTATTTCTGGTTTTGTTTCTTGGTGTGAAAGGGTGAAAGTAGCTTGCCTTTTGTTTCCTCAGCTGGTCTAGCAGACTTGGGAGAATTGATCAAGGTACAAAGCTAGAACCTGAAACCTGCTTGTGGGAAGCCGCACCTCCTGTTGTGCCTCTTGCAGATTGCTTAGCTGCAGTAATCGTGCTTCATCTATAAGGAAAACAAAAACATAACAGTTTAGGCATACAACCAGTTTATAGCTGACCTCCCAACTAGGAACAGAAGTTAGCACTCTTGGTAATCTGTTTTGGTGCCCTGTTATAGATTATTTTATGCTTTGGATGTGCAAGAACAGGATTTTTAACCTGCAAGCAATATTCTTTGTTTGTATTTTATGAAAGTAAACATTCAAATTTATTTCTTTCCTAACTTACCATGGCTATTTTTGACTCATTTGGGAACAAGGATTGGAACACGTCCAAGCTCAGTTGTATACCTAACATTTATTTTTGTCTTCTTTCTGACCATAGTGTTTTAATATGGTTAATTCCTTGGACAGATTTTTTGTGTACACAATGTTGCTCTCACTGAAGAATTTTAAATATCACTTTTGCTCCATGAATATTCACTAGAACAGCAAAATTATTTGTTTGCTTTTTATGCTGAGATTTCAAAAAACATATTTGCTCATTTCGAAAGAGAATTGTGAAAAAAAAAAGAAATATCTAGTCGCTGTTTGCTGTAATCTGTAAGTGTAAATGTCTGGAATTTGATAAAATGGTCCTATAAAACCTGTGGCATTTTTGGATATCTTTTTCTTTTATTTTGCGCTTAAGGCTAATGAAACTTCAGAAGCAGGCCCCCAGTCAAAACTGAAACAGCTGGCTCGACAAGCACTGGATAGGTGAGTGTTGCCAACATTTATAAGATACTTGCTGTCAGGGATGAGTGCACTCTCTGAATTGGATTCTCAGTCTAGTGTGTCTGTTCTCCACTGCACAGTATGGATTCTGGGTGGACCTGGCTCCTATGGAGTTCTCCCAGCAGATAGGTGCTGGCTGCTGTACTACTGAATCTAGGAGCTGTTGTGCCAACCCTCTGGGAATCTTGGGATATGCAGAATTAGGAAATGGCTGTGCATTCATTAGTATCAATGCACTACTTCAGACATACAAATCAGAGTACTGTACTACAATATTTGGCTTCTATAAAAATCTTGAATTCTGGCCAGTGCTAAGTCAAGGTGTCAGCATTGTAGAATTGTCTAGGTTGGAAGGGACCTTTAAGACCATCTAGTCCAACCTAATTCTGATTAAAAGCCATCACTAAAGATGTCACTAAGCACTGTGTCAACCGTGCTTTTGAATACCTCCAGGGATGGTGCCTCAACCGCTTCCCTGGGCAGCCCATTCCAATACTTAATAACCTTTGTAGTATAGAATTCTTCCTAATATCCTATCTGAACCTCCCCTGACAGAATTTGGGAAGTATTTATCTTGACAGTAGCAATCTAATTGTATGGGTGGATCTAATGGAATGGAGTCTATATCTGACACAAGTTATGCAAGTTTAAGTTCATTGTGACTCTTCAAATCAGCTGTATGATGGCAAATAATGGACTGTATTGGGCTAAGTTTCAGTATAAACTGCTTTTCAGCACTTCTCAGTGCTGTGTTGAAAAAAAAACCCTCATATTTTGGATACATGTGCCTATGCAGCAGATTAATGCAACAACAAAACGTGGCTCCTGAATAGAGTCTTCAAGCAGTTGAAATTATGGGTTGTGAGAATGCTAGTAGGTTTTTACTGCTATTGGAGCTGCTAAACAAACCCTGAAGGTATGAGAATATGCAAATCAGTTTTCTCTGTGTTTCAGTGGTCTTGTTCTGAAGTTCCAGATAATGAATGTTCACACAAGTTCTCCTGTTAGCATAATTTAGAGCAGAAAAAATCTAATGAGTTCTGCCCAAAGGATCTTACATATGAGTTGGAAATGCTGTATTTTAATTGATTCTCGAAGAGGAAAAATAAATAAGTACTGGCATCAGAAACTGATTTTTTTGAAGAAGAGTGGTGTTGGTCTACTTGGACATTTATTCATTCAATTTAACATATATGGTAACATAAAGTAAAACAGTAATTGAACCATAACTATACTTTATTATTGTTCTAAACAAAATGCATTTATACCCACTTTAGAGCAGAGGCACTAAAGGAATCTCTGTCAAAATCATCTCAGAAGGAGAAGTCAACTGCAGCTAAACCAAATCAGCCAGTCAGAACATTCTTTCCATTGGGACCTGATTTTTCTTTAAATGATAAACCACAGACAATCAGAGCAGTACAAGCTAGTGAATCTCAAGGTCAGAGATACACTGCGGAGGAGATCGAAGTACTCAGGTAAGTTGAGGCCAGGTTTTTCCAAAATGTTATCAATTGTGCTCACATCCTTTGTGCATTTTACACGGTAGATTGAAACAGCTGAAGCATGATATTGATAAACAGAGGGTTGGAAAAAACACCTCATCACTGGTATTACCTGCACATTAATAAATTCTTGTGTTCTCTGTGGAAATGTAATTTATGGCTTTTATTCACGGAGCATACTTTCTAGTTTGTACTGAGAAGACAATTTGTTGTAACTGATTGCCAGGATTATTTTTCATAATGTTATTTTTGTACATTATACACAACCTACCTGACTGAGTTTGTAAAAGATCTGTCTCTGATAAGCTAAGGTGCAAAGAAGTTTTTATAAGATTTTACAACTCCTACCTCACTGGAAATTGAGGAAGTGTAATATTTTGTAGGACTGTGGCTTCCGTTACATCCAGTTCCTTTTGCTTTGATTTTTATTATAGGTGGAATAAGCTACAAATAATCCATAATACCTTTAGCCGAAATTGTGAATTTTGAAAATTATCAGATATATTTTTTAAAAAGAAAATTAAAATGTGTTGTCTGCTAAGTGTTTGAACCTTCCTCCTCCTCCCCATAAAATGATTAGTGACGGAGCCACTACGCATTTCAAACACAAGTACAGTGTTTGTCTCATTTTTCAAGAGGAATTTGTCTTGTTTTCAGAAGAAATGTCTTGTTAGTTTTTAAAAACTAATTTTGTTGTTACCATATGGAACTTTGTCTTTGAAAGATAATAGATAGGTTTGTAACTATATTTTTTTTCTTTTTTCTTATACTTGCAGGAAGACTTCAAAAATTAATGGCATTGAATATGTACCTTTCATGACTGTTGATCTCAGGGAACGTTTTGCCTTCCCTGTGCCATTTTCGTAAGTGTGATTCAATTACTGAACTTTACTTTTGCTTTTATTTCCAAAGCTTTCCCGTATTTAGTATTTCTGTGGTATTTTTTTCAGAGTAGGCTTTTAAGCATAATTCAGACTGATATTTAAATACTACCACTTCCTTCTTCCAGTCTGATCTTAAAACTTTCCTGTAAGCTGACCCTGCTTTGCACTGCTTTTACAGTTGTCTTAAGGCCTATAAGGACAACGCTGTACTTAGCTTTTTTGAGTATCAGTCTGAGCTGACAACTTGGGTCCATTTCCTCATTCTCCTGCGTGCTAATGAGTTTAGCTCCCTTGGCCTCAGTTACCTGGAAAAAGAAAATGGTAGCCGTTTCCTCCATAAAGGATTATTCCAAGGAAGAGTGATATGTAACTGCTAAACCTTCATTCATGAACAATAACAATATGCTAAGATTACATAGCCATAATAGACTAAGACACTTAGGGTGGGGTGGTTGTTTTTTCTCCCGCTCAAGGCTTGTCAATCAAGTATATTAGAACTAAAGGAACTTTTTACATCCTATTGAAATAAAGTGAAGAATTTGAGTTCCTAATGATGTAGATGGCTCTTTGGAATTCTCTTCTTCTTTTCAGTCCTGTATGAAGGAATTGCTTGGCTTTTATTTCATATTTTTAATATTTTTGCTTTTTTTCCTTAAACACAAACTTATTAGTAGTGTTCTTTGAAATTCTTTTACAGCTCCATACAAAGTAGTGTAATTGTTCTGCATGTATTGTGCACCATCTATCAGACATATATAAGACTAGACATTCCATGAAAAGCTTTTCTAATTTGCTATTGATGTTTTTTTCTACTTTTCTCTCTCTTAAATCTAGTGATAAATGTGGGAAGTTACCATTATCCCCCAAACAGAAAGCAATGTTTGCCAAGTGGGTGCGACCAGATGACATAACAAATAACCCTACGATGATTTATACTGTATCAAGTTTCAGCATAAAGCAGGTATATTGTTCCTAAGCAGAAATGTGCACTGCTAGCAGTTTATTGTGGGGGATATAAACCTTGTTTAAAATAGAATCTCTAAGTGTCACAGTGCTTTCCTTGGCTCTCATGAGATTAAATAAATAAATAGTATCACTTCAGATTCCATGCATTTTCTAGCCATGAGAATAAGCAGGTATTTTAACAGTGGACATGAAAATAGGAATTTGAATTCCAGCTGAAAATCCTGTTTTCCAGAAATAGTGGGAAGGTTAGTATGGAAAAAAAAAAAAAGGCAAGGGGCAAGGGGTACTCTGCAGCAAATTGTTTACTTAATTTACTGCATGGAAAAAATAACAAGGAAGATTTTAATTTTTTGTTATTTGACAGGAAGCAGAGGGGCCCGTGGAGAACAGTGGAAATTGTCTTGCCTGTGCCATTGCATGTGGTTTATATTAGTGTATTTTGAGGAGGAGATAGTGTGAGTGAACGCTGAGGTATTTGCAATTGCCTCTGTCATTAATAATTCTGATTCTCATTTGCTCTGTAGGGGCTGTGTTGAGCAAGCATATGTTTCCTGCCTTTTTAGTAGTAACTTTGCTTCTCTTGGTTCAAATTCTTTCCCTTTTTGAAGGGGAGTGTCAGTAAATGTCCTTGCTGTTTTTCTTTTCTTTGTAGACAATAGTGTCAGATTGTTCTTTTGTGGCATCACTAGCAATCAGTGCAGCGTATGAAAGAAGATATAACAAAAAACTGATCACAAGGTAAATGTTTCTTTCTAGTTCTTTCCACACTTAATACTGCCAAGTTTTTGCAACATGTTCTATGACAGTTGGACACAGTAAGAACTGGCTTTTGTTTCACCTTCATCTCCCTGGGATTCACATGGCTTCAGCACTTCTAAGTGGGAAGTCAGCTTTATTTAGATATGTGTACAGACACTGGAGTCTAACCTCAGGTGTGCTTTGAGGACTAGCAAATAGTTAGGAAGGTTTATTTTGGTTTTTAATAGAAATTTTATTTGTCATGCGTCATAGGTTTTGTTTTGTTACTTTGCCAACCGCTGTGCAACATCCTGCATCTCATTGTAAAATTAATGTAAAATTAATGCTAGCAACTCTGTCTCAGTGCCACTCAACTGGTGTCATGTGATAAATTCGGTTATGGGTTTGGCTGATTCTGCCAGGAGCCCATTGCCATACCAGTGTGGAATGCTGTTCCTGGATTATTTTTTTTGTTTGTTTGTTTATCTTAACCTATACTCATTAGAAATGAATCTGTATTCTTTCAAGAGTAGTGAGTTCTGCACTGTCTTCTCCTTCTTCAAATGTTTGACCAGTCATTCAGGCAAATACTATATTTTTACTACAGATACGTAAATACTGTTTGTTTAATCGTGAAATAAATTTGTTTGGCTTGCTTTTGTTGGAGAAACACTCAGGTTACTTATGTTCCTTATGTTACATTAAGCAGAGAAGTGCAGCAAGAGTAAGGCCTAAAAATAAAACCTATTTAAACATTATTGCCTTTTTTACTAAATTTAAGCAGCTCTTTGATCAGAAATTCCATATATGTATATGTTTAGTGTAAAATCCAGAAACAGATTATGTTAATCACACTCTAATTGTTATCATTGTATGTACAGCTGTCATTTATGTTGCAATTTCCTTTTTTTTTTTTCCCAGTATAATTTACCCTCAGAATAAGAAAGGAGAACCAGAATATAATCCATGTGGCAAATACATGGTGAAGCTTCATATCAATGGTGTACCTAGAAAGGTAAATGGCTTCAGGGAGACTTCATGCTGTTACTGTTTAAAGTACATATTATAAAAGCCTTCTTCACTTCTTCTTCACTATGAAGCTATGCTCGCATAGCAAAAACTTTAGATACGATTTGTTGGAAAGTGGATTTTAATTGTTAAGCCTTTTGAGATTTATTTTGGTTGTGAGTATGTAACAGAATGTAGGTATTTCTTCTACAGATATTCATTAAAATAGCCTTACTCACATAAAATACATTGAAAAGACCCTATATGGCTTAAAAGAATTATGAAAATCATACTAAAACAAAAATATGGATCACATATTTATGAATAAGATGTGCAAGTAATCCACTCCCCGCTCTGTTCTAGAAAGGAAATTACCTAACTGAAAAGTACAGAGGGGGATATCCAGGAAGAATATAGACATGGAATGAGACTATAGAGGAATAACTCAAATAACCACAGATTTTCAGTATGGAGACACAATGCCTGGAGATACATGATTGAACTTCATAAACTCAGAAAAAAATTAATTTTCAGTGCAATAAATAAGGTCATAAAATAATGTGTTTCTTCATAAAGTACTTAACCATAGGCCTGATTGTTGCAGTCATAGTGACTGATGAAAGTTTACGGGAGTTCAAAATTTGAGTAGGTCATATTCATGGGGCCAAAAAGTAAGGGGAAAGTGCTCAAAGGCAATTAATTGCTAAGATATAACCTCTAGGTCAGGAAGTCCTTGAGTTGCCAAATTGTAGAATTTGAATGAATGATTCAGGGAGGTGTCATTTATGTGCTTGCCTTGCTTTTAATACTCTTTCCAAAATATCTTATGGTGGCTGCCTTTTGGTTGAATGGCTGTTTGCTTTTCTATGAAAAGGATTCTTTATTCCTGCACAGACCAGGTTTTGATCAGAAAATGTGCTGTATTGGTAGCCTGTATTAATTGCAGACTAATGTCAATGTGAAACTGAAACATCTGTTCTGGGAAACTGTTTCAGACCACTAGAAGTAGTGCTGTAACAATCTAATAATGCTGATTATATTCTGCCTAATTTAAAGAAGAAACATTTATACTTTCACAGCATCTGCTTTGGGCTGTTTTTCCTTTCCAGAGAGAAGAAATTTAAGTTTGGAACTAGAGACTATGAAAGTGATGTGACACATACTTTGCTTCCTTATAGATAAATGACTTTACTTTTCTGCTGGCTGCCAAGCACAGCCCATACTCTGTTTCCTGATTAGGTGAGGAATGTTGTTAGGCTTTTCTTTACTTTTTTATGCTCATAATTACACTGAACATTTCTGCAACTACCTTTTACAATAGATTTTAGAGGTTTTACAGGAGTGTACTGTCATCATCCCCATTTTATATAGGGAAAAGTGAGGGAGATGATCACAGGTCACCCAGTGGACCAGTGGAAGTAAGAGCTGACAACAGAATTTCTTGTTCAGTTGGGGAAACTGCTGCAGGATTGATAGAGATGTCCACAAGTGAGAATGATGGTCAGGTGTGGCTGTGTCTGAGAAGCTGTGTATTAATGAGAGCTTGGTTTTATTTTTTTAAATATTTCCAAAACACTTTTCTTAGCTTTATGATCATTTTTCAATTATTTCATACAGGTAATCATAGATGACCAGTTACCTGTTGATCATAGTGGAGAACTTCTCTGCTCTTATTCTAACAATAAGAATGAATTATGGGTATCACTAATAGAAAAGGCTTACATGAAGGTCATGGGAGGATATGATTTTCCTGGATCAAATTCTGTAAGTACCAGACTATTTCTAGGAGGTAAAAATTGAACTTAACTAATCTTGAGTCAAATAATTTTCTTTCTAGTGAAATCACACTGAATTGCTTGGGCAGACAAGTATTTGGTTTGCAGTTTTCTTAATTTTTTTCTATTTCTCTCACAAGTAGGCATAGATGTACTTGATGAGGTTTATTCCATCGAAATATGGAATGAACCATATTAAATCAGAAAATGAGCAAGACATCTTGATGGGCAGAGTTAATCTTAGTTTTCTGACTGCAGGACTGACACTTATGGTTGGGAAGTATATCTCTTTTAATTAGAGTCTAGATGAAAATGTTGGGTGAAGTCATAATTTATTTCTTTGCCTGTATTAGTTCTGCTGCTTTAGGTTTCTAACTGTTGTTTCATAAATAGGGTAGTTCTCCCTCATTAGGTAGAAGAGTCAGCCAGGAAAGGAACAAGCTAGTCATTTAGTACATATATAGAGAGGGAGCAAGTACTTTGATCTGTGAAAGTTTATCAGATTGTTCCACTCGTTTACATCAATACGTGATGGGTTCCTGTAACGTGGTTGCTGAAGAAACAGTCATCATACTGCAACTAGACTGACAAGCAAATTACTCTGTCAAAGAGGGATGGTTTACTGAAATGAGTGGCCCACATAATCTTCATTAATTACTTAAGAAGCACTTCTGTTTTTAATTTAAAATTCTTCAACATTTTAACAGTATATTGTTGTATTTTGTGGTGCTGTTTGCATTCTAGTTGGTGTCTTGATAATGCATTCTTGAAGGGTATATTAGATAATCATCACATTTTGAAAAATTATTATGGAGACAAATGTGTCTGTATAAGGGTAACTGTTTTTATTTAGGTTTATGTCAGTGTGAAGCTGCTGAGATATATAGGTGTGTTTTCCCATTGTTGTCAGCTAACTTGCTATCTGGAAAATCAACTTCACTTGAGACATTTAATCTCCACCTTTCCCACCCCTCTGCTTTTGACTGTATTATAGTTTCCTATATACCTATATAACCCTATAACCAGGGTTACTTACTGGTACTTGTAATTCCTCAAGTTCCCACCCACCAGTGCTTGTTACTGACACTTCAACTATTTATAGTCTGCTCTTGCTTTGAGTAGTACAAAGCAAAAGAAAAGGGAATAAGCAATATATTTCAAGGAGATGAAATGGGGAGATTAAAGCCTTTTTTTATGGAAATACATGTCAGTCCCAGCTTTACTAAAAAGAATAAAAAAACCCAAACCCTGAGCCTTAGAAGTAAAACTTAAATTATTTAAAATGTATATATAATAGCAAGGTTCTAAATAGTGCTTCTAAGGTTGTGCTTTAAAAGTCTGTGAATGAATGAAATAAATAAAATATATGATAGAATTGAGCACAACTGATTATGCTTATTCTCTTATGCTTCCATTGTTCTGAAATTCCAGATTTTTTCATCAGTTCTCTTCTCGGATTTTTTTTTTTTTTCCCAGATGCCATTTGGAAATGTTCTAAACTAATCAAATAAGGTTTTGTTTGAATTTAAGTATATTCTTATTCTTCAGCTTTTTATGTGTAGAGCTATATTATATCTTGTGTATACCTGATTTCTTTCAAGGCACTTTCATATTTTGTGTACAGACATCATATGTTTATATATGGAATATCTATTCTGATTCATTTGAATGCTTGCATTTCAGAACATTGATCTTCACGCACTGACTGGTTGGATACCTGAGAGAATTGCTATGCACTCTGACAATCAAGCTTTCAATAAAGACAGTACTTTCAGAATGCTTTATCAGAGGTAGAAGCTTATTCTTTCCTAAGTAATTAAAAAGCTTGCTGAGTAGTAGCTGGGTTACCACTGTAAAAGCAGTATCATCACCACATATCCTCTAGTAGCATTTTGGAACTTCTACAAATTGTGTTTTATAAAACCTCCGTGTACTTTCTGGAGGAAGCAAAATTGAGGCATTGGTGACACTGATATAGAAAAGTAAAATATTGTGGGATTCTGTATGAGATTTTTTTTTTCTTGAAATGTAAAGAAGAAAAATTAGCCCATTTCTTGATGAGGAAAATCAGTATATAGAGTCAGAGAAGAGCATGTCAGAACCAATGTGCAAGTTAAAAAGTATTTAAAAAGTAGAAGGAAGTCTCTTCTATGTTCTAGCACAGTTCCCCAGAACTTTGCCATCCTTATTAAGCAGATATAGTATGGTATTTCTAATCATATCACAAGACCTTGATTATTATGCCCCATTAGTAAACCTGACAAAAGTCTATCAAAACTGCAATACTGATCGTCAGACCTACTATAACAATTCTACTTGCAGTGAAAGATATAGATGTAATTTATAAATGTCAGATAGCAAGTACTTTTGAATTCTTTCAAAACTGTTTTGTGTAATCAGTTTCTTATGTGCTTCAGCACAGTAGAAGGAGGATATTCTGATGACTAAAACATCCACATTCAGGATAAAAGAGCATGGCTCGCTTTCTAGAATGCTTTTTCAGTAGGTTGGTTGTCAGCAACTTTGCAGATATTCTGGCATTGTAATTTCGAGGTATGACTGCAATTAGGATGGGATCTAGCTATTACATCACTGTTCCTATGTGTATCCATAGTCCAGACCCTGTCAACTGTCGAGGGACGCTGAGTGTGTTCTTGGATTTTTAGCATGAGTTGAAACATGCTAGTGTGTCTTCACAACAATAATTTTTGCAAAATTAACAGTTGAAATCCAGAACAATTGCAGAACTCAGTTGTGAGCTGGCTGTTCAGGCCTGTGTTGGGGGATACAGAACTCTAGTGTAAACACTTGCAGAAGTATAAAAGCGTGAACTGCTCATTCTTTGGGTATTGTGAAGCTCTTTAAGAATCCTGGGGCTGTGTTGCTAATTTGCTATATGCAGTTATTTGCGAAGTGTTGATGAAACAACATTTGTGTTGAGCTGAAGATCTGTGAAGAGTATCTCTAAAAAGTAACATGGGTTGAACTTCAGTTCAATAAATGCTGATTTTTATTTATAAAAAATATGGACTTGTGAAATTACATGAAAATACTATTTTTTCACTTGAAGCATACACCTGTGTACTGAAAGAAAATAGTTATGCTTCCTCAAGCTTTTTCAGGACTGATGTCTGTTGACAAAAAAACCCAACCCTGTATTCCAGTTATTATAAAGCAGGGTCAAACAAATGGGGAGTGTAGAACATTCTATTACAATGTCTGACAAATGTTCATTTGCAACTTACAAAATTTTACTTGGGCTATTTTTCACCTGTTTTTGAACAGATTCCACAAGGGAGATGTCCTTATCACAACAGCAACAGGGGTGATGTCTGAAGAGGAAGGAGAAAAATGGGGTTTGGTTCCAACCCATGCATATGCAGTCTTGGATATAAGAGAATATAAGGTATCAAGTAAAACTGAAGATGTTTTCAGATGCTTGTTTGAAACCTGTGTCTGCGATGGGTAGCTATGATTTCGTGTTCTAGTGGCCTACAAAGTTTGTTGTCTTGGCTCCATTTGGAAATTTCAGAATGCTTAGTGATGCTGTATTTTCTTGAGCTGTCGGTTCATATTCCAAGTTAATACAAATAGAAAAATTACCTTGACAAGATCAATCTAACAGTTTTATTTCTTTAGGGACTTCGATTTCTTCAGTTGAAAAACCCATGGAGCCACCTGCGTTGGAAGGGACGCTACAGTGAAAATGACACAAGAAACTGGACTCCAGATTTACAAAAATACTTGAACTTTGACCCCAGAACAGCTCAGAAAATAGACAACGGTAATAAAGCTTAAAAAGTCGCTATCTTTTCAGATATTTGTTGTGTATCCCTTCAGGAAGGTGGAAAGGAATGCTTAAGCACAAGGAGAGGGCAATAAAACAAATACTAGAAACTAAATAGCCCAAAACTTTAGGAATATTTCTATGTCTAAATCTGTCATTTCAGGTTTATCTGGGGTTTAAGTAGTCTTACTATTTAATATATCTCAGGTTAATTGGAAAGAAATTGCCTCTGCTTAAATGCTGCTATCTTAGTGTCTGGGCATGGGGTAGATTAATGCTAAGATTGTATTCTGACAATAAGATGTACAGTGCTGCTTTTTAGTATATGAAAACATTTTTTTGGTGTTTGCACAACATTTGCAAATATGTATTCAGATGCTTACTGTATGATTACAGTATTTAAATTTGTCTTGCCTAGATTTGAGGTTATGCACTAGAAATATTTTATACACATTCCATTTCCAGCTGTAAGAGTAGATTGAGATCCAAATTGGAGACAGTAGTACTACAATGCTATTGTCCAGAGAAACCACTTGGAAAGATGCCCAGTGTTGTTCTGTCCCATTTTCCCGAGGGAACAGCAGAGTGTAGCATGTGGAACGTTGGTGTGGGTTTGCCTGGTGGGAGGGCAGGCTGCTGACACTTTAGAAATTCTGCAGAAGCTGCATTTTACATTCAGAGAGAGATGCCTGCTCTTTTTTTTATAGTGTCCTGGTTGCTGTTTATTGCTGTAAGGGCACCCTTTTGTTCAGTGACACTTTATTTTGACAACAGTGTGCAGCCAAAACTATTAAATTACAGCATTTAATGATGAGCCTCATGCAAATGTGTAAGACAAACTTTTGATTTAAATATAAGAATAGCAGCTCTGGCTTTGTGACAACTGTAAGAGATTAGCTCGTTTATTTACGGATTCATTCAGTGAGGAATTTACATCTATAACATCTAGGAGTTAAAATGCATATAAAATTACATTAATAGTTATAACAGAGTTTTTTCTTCTGACTGGATCTACATTCTGGTCTTGTCTCAATGTGTAGCTATTCTGACTACTTTTTTTTTTTTTTTAAAGTGCTGGAAGGTCCGCAACTGCCTCTGACAGAGACTTGAATTAAAAAGCTGTTACCTTTCCGAGAATTCATTTCATCAGGAATCTGTCAGCTTGCAGGCATTTTTGATGGCTGGATTTGCAATTAGGGGAGCTACCAAGAATTAGAATAAATGCCTGACAATATTCCAAAGATGAAGGTGCTAAAGCAAGTCACGTAGATAATGAAATACCTTAGAAACACAGTCAAACATACTCACATGTTGACTGAACACCTGATTGTGCTGGGTGGCAGCAGAAGTAGGTTGCTGAATTGAGGGAACCTGTTTGACTGTAACTTTTTTTTTTCTTTTTTTCCCCCAGAAACCTAGGAAAGAGTAAGGCAGGTCAGAACCACCTAATGATAGTAATGATGCCTCTTTCAGTACAACAGATTTTCTCATGCCTTCTGCTTAGTACTTGAAAATTGAAAGCATTTTGACAGCTTCAGAAAGTTCCTGATGATAGGCAGAGACTAGCTTGTTTTTCTTGGCAATGCAAATGTTACTACTAAGTTGTACAGAAATGTGGGTTTATATATGCTAAATCAGTTGCCTGGAAAGAAACTGTTGAAAACCAAGTAAAATGAAGGTATCTGGTAAGGAAACACTAACAACATTTCTTTTTTAGGCATTTTCTGGATTGCCTGGGAGGACCTGTGCCAGTACTATGATGTTATTTATTTGAGTTGGAACCCAAGCCTCTTTAAAGAATCTACGTGTATTCACAGGTTGGCCCAAGACAAAAAACTTTGTGTCAATACCTAACTAAATATTCTGATGTGGTGTTTCCTTCCTTCCATTGTTACAGCTGAAGAGGTTGAACTCCAACTGTGCTCCCTTGAGCCTGACTTTACACTTTTTAAATCTAAGCCCAGGCTTTCTTTCTGACTACTTCTGTAATGTTGTTGAAAATCCAGTGATCTTTTTGATGATGCTGTGTACCTAAGGTTGTGTAACCAGATTCTGACCTCAGATTCCCCCATCTGTCGGAACAGAAGTCAGATTTCTGCACAGTCTGTGTTTTGCTTAAGCACTCACCAGACAGTACTAGAGTGACCTGGCTTTAGTTGGGAATTCATTTTCCTATATAGTTGCAAGTCATTTGTGCGGTGTGAAAGGAATTGCCTTTACAGGGTGCATTCACTGATACTAGAGCAGTTTAACTGATTCCTTTTTTCACCAGTTGTAGTTATCATAAGTAATCTTCCTTGCTTGCTGATTTATTTTTTTTTTTAATTTTTTTTTTTTTAACGTGATACCTGTCTCCTAGCCAGTATTCATCACATTCAGTCTTTTCATCACCCAGTTTGAGAAGTGTGTCTCAGTTTCTGGAAGCAAGGGTTTCTCTATTTTTCCACTCTGCTATACTGCACTTTTCCACTGCTTCCACACTGTTCCTATGTATGGTAGCTTTGCACAAGCTTCTTCATCCATAGTACAACTGCTGAGTTTTATCTGTAAAGGCTTCTTCCATCTTTGTGTTCAAATTAATTCTAAAATATACTGTGGTGTTATAACAAGATAAGGTAATGCATATGCTAATCTCAAAGCTCACCTACTTACTGATCTGTCTTTCCTTGTATTATTAGTCATCATCATACCTCTGTGTAGGGAAATGCCTAGTACAGTGGCAATTGCCATAAAAAGTGGAAAGACAATAGTGATAATTTGAAGTTTAGTTGATAATACAGCCTTCCGCACATGCTGTTCAGTTCTATAGAAATGTGGGAGGGTCAGTGGGACTTAAGAATTATCCACTTCTGTTCCCAGCATGCCACACTTTGCAGTCAGTCATCAGCACTTTTCTGGTTTTTCAGACCTTATTTTGCTTGTCTGGACAGTTCATGAGGCAGCTGGCAGACTTGCAAAAGGGTACCTTAAATGTATTTTTTTAAGACTTCATGCATGCACCCTTAGAGACATGAAACACATCAAATTTTAAAGTAAAAAAATATCTGAATAAAAAACTTGAGGAAAAAAATTGGCCAGCTTTTGAAATCAGCCATAGCTTGTATATGTGGTCTCACAGTTACAAAAGCATAGCTGTTTTTCCCTTAATGATAAATGTGGTGTGTGCAATCATCACAGTAAATTGGGTAGCCTGGGATCTCTGAAAGGCACAGTGCCTCCTATACCTTCTGTTATTGCAGTCACTGCACCAAATAGCCAAGCTGTTTGTGTTTAGCATTTATTATCATCACACTTGTATTGCAATAAAGTAGTTTACAGTAGCATCAAAAGATGTTTTATATTTGTGTAACCACTGTTGCAGATTCCTGCAGAAAACTAGCAGTTGGTAACTTCGATGCTGATAATGGATAGCTCTGTATATATGTAGGAGTTAGAGTTTGGTTTCAAATCACCAATTAGTGTCTTACTTAGCTAATAATGTGTCTGTATTACTTCTAGTACTTGGGATGCAAAACAAGGTCCAGTGAAGGACGCCTACAGCCTGGCTAATAATCCTCAGTACAAGCTCGAGGTCCAGTGTCCACAAGGTGGTGCTGCGGTCTGGGTCCTGCTTAGCAGGCACATCACAGATAAGGTGCCAGGTTCTTTTATTTTACATTTTCTGTATTCTGAGTTCATCTTCTGTAAATTTTTTAATAGTTTTGTATATTATTATTTATTACTGCTTATATTTTAATGTTTTAGTATGTACACCTATGTATGTGTATAAATTTTAAATTCTGCAGGTAAACATAATTGTATGCAAGATCATTGAAATAGACCCAGAGTAAAAATTTGAGTGAGTCAGTCATATTCTCCACCATAAAAGTAACGAAATACCTGAAGTATTTTAAGATATCTTAGCAAATACAAATATCAGCAATGTGGTGATCAAAGGGGATGATAGAATGCATGCTTCATTCTGCTTACACATTAGTTGCATTCCGTGGAAGTGTAAAACTGCTTGTTTTGTGGGTTTTTTATAGGATGATTTTGCACACAATCGGGAATTCATTACAATGGTTGTATACAAGACTGATGGCAAAAAAGTTTACTATCCAGGTTAGTCAACCTTAATTGTCTATGAACTTGGCTTAGCAAAGTATCTAAGCAAGTTCATAAGATACAGCTGAACGCTTCAATATATTTCAAAATATCAGGTATGGAATGTTTAAGGAAAATATTTAGATGCTCATGTTTTATCACAGTATCGTTCTTGGTCATTATAGGTCAGATACTACTCACCTGGAGAAGAAGGAGCTTGGCTTTAGCTTTGAAAAAGTCATGTATATTTTACTTCAAGGCAGATAGCAGACCTGAAACACAGGTTGAGAATCAGAAAGTACAGGTAACGGCCAGGTTGAATGGACGGGGTAGGCTGCAACTTTAGGTAGAATTAATAATACCTTGCTCTTACAGGTAGGGAACTTCTTTAGAACTGGGATTGCATTAAAGTAGCTGCTGAGGCAACAAGTATTAGCAACAGTTAATTAGAGAGTAGGTTTTTAAAGCTGTTTTCACCAAAGAGTGGAATTTGTGGGGTTTTGCCTTTTGGAATGGCTGGTAAGGGTGGCATTGTTCATCTCCGGTCTTGTTCGATGAACTCTGCCAAGCAATTTCCCTAGAATCCAAGCTGTGTTTCTGCAGAAGGCATCTGTTTTTGCAAGAGGTGATCTTGTTAAAGCATCTGCTTGTCCTTCCAGCCCAAGATGTGCTTCCAGTTGTCCTGGTTTGAGTTGCTTGTACTTGTAGCAGTGCTTAATTTACATGCTGTCTTACTGAAAACATTCTTAAGTGTGCAAAGCAAGCACATTTGTATAGCGGAGGGAATTACTCAGCTGTGCTTGAAAGAGATAGTTTTCCAGCAAGACCTCCAGCAAAAGCTGGGTGAGCCATATGTTTTGTCTTGCTACCCAAACTCTCTTATAAACTCTCAATCACATGAGCTCAAACTTGTTTAAAACCTTTTTCCATGGAAATAGATTGGTCAAGCTGCAGTATTATTTTTACCATCTGTTAAAACAAGATCAGAACAAAGCAGGTTAATCCTTTGGCAGTGGCCAAGATTTCCCATTCCTAAGCTTCTCATTGTTTTATATTAATCCTTTCCCTTCTCCCTTGTTGCTTTGTGGAAGAAAACAAAAGGATCTGATCCTGGGCCTATTGAAGTAATTGGTCAGACTTGTTCCCACTTCACTGAAATTAAAAGAAGTCTGGGAAAAGCCAGTTAGAGGCCAAATAAAAAATAACATTGTGTAATTGTAAAGGCAAATATTTGGGATGTTTATAAGAAGTATCACATTGTAACTGGGCTGCAACTATACCTTGGTAATAGTCACAAGGATTTTGAGAGTATGTGTTAAAGAAATTAATATGTTTCAAAGCGTGCATTTGGGCAGCTTGCATTCTGGATCTGTCCAGACAATGGAGAAGGAACAGACTCCCCAGAGTGATTTTCAAAAAGTGCTCAAACATTCCTCATCTTTCTTTTTAAATTTCAACGTAATTGCAGTGGCTCTCCTTTGAATTGTGACATCAGTGGGAAATGGATAAGAAGTTCTTGCAAGTCATGGGATTTAAGCTGTACTTTTAAGTGCAGGATTTGTGTTCTGTCATGTGCGATGTACCTCTCCTGAAAATGATGGTTGCTTTTAAGATTATCTGTCCTTTTTCTGAGCAAACCTTGAGGCTCTATTCTATTAAGAGCCCACAGGTCTGCTTACAGTCTAACCTCAGCACCAACCGTCTGACTTTCCTGGCAAAATTCACTGATGTAAAATGGCTACGAAGTTTACCAGGTGTGGAGATTTTTTGATCAGGGAAAAGTCTTCATCCTTTTCTTTTTCAGCGGATCCTCCTCCGTATATTGATGGTATTCGGATCAACAGTCCTCATTATTTGACCAAGATAAAGCTGACCTCTCCAGGGCCCCATACATTTACCTTAGTGGTGTCCCAGTATGAGAAACAAAACACTATCCATTATACTATCAGGGTAAGTAGTGTTGACTTTGTAATGATAATAAACAATTAAACTATGAAGTATACCTAAAGCATACTTCTGGATTGATAGATACTGTTAGTTTGGGGGAGGAGTGTGTGACTCTAGTAAATGTAAGGAAATCAGCTGAAAAATACTTCAATTTCCTTCAATAAAAAATTGCTGTCTGTATACAGACCAGATCATTGGCTCTCTATGTGTCCAGTCCAGAATAAGCTTATTTTAGATTCAAATTAAGATTTACTGATTTTTGACTTACCTAAGTCATTTGACTCAGTATTTGTTTTTTCTGTAACTGCTGAGTCTTGTGATGATCGAGGCCAAGATTAAAATACGGATTGTTTCAGTTTTGCTTTTTTTAAATAAAAAATTAAGTAGAACTAAGTCTTATTATTTGCAGCACGATTCTGGATTTTGTGTTTCAGATGGGGTTGTCTGATGAGTAATATAGGCTTGTAGTGAACAAGTATCTACATTTGATATGTAGGCAATTCTTTTTTTAACATGTCATGATTCTGTACAAGAAGTACAAGATGAATGTGTGACCAGCTGCTTCTTTTGCAACACAGGTGTATTCTTTGTGCAAGTTCACCTTTTCCAAGATTCCTACACCTTACACCGTTTCCAAACGGGTACGTAAATATTTGCTTTTATGGATAATTCTGGATTGGCTTTTCTGTATTTGAGATGTACAAGGTTTTAAAATATATTTTTATACTAGTACCCCAAAACACCAGCTTAGTCCATCTTTTAACAAATGAAACTTCTTAATTAAAGCTTAATCTCAGCATCAGTGACACAAGACCAATCCTGTACTGGAGTTACGTACAATTTGCCAAACGCTTAGCTGCACTGTTAGCATCATTCATGCCAACACAGGAGCCCTTGGGCTGGCTGGCTCTGTTCACCTTACTCTGTATGGATGATGGCTTAACTTTCACTGGCCTTGGGTCTGTGAGCTCCATCTCCATTGCAGGGTGTGTGGTTTTATCTGCACCACTGCAGATAAACTATAAAGCCTTTGTAGAACACACTGGCATATAGAATTACCACCCGTGTCTTCATATGTAATTACTCTGCAGAGATCAGACTGTGGTAGTACCACTGTAGAGTAAAAACCATGCAAGACAGTTGCTTATTTTCTCTTGAGAGAATTGCATTATTTTCTTGGAAAAATTCTTGGCATGACGGGGCAAGATCAGCAATGGCAGACTGACAGATGGACTTAGGATGGCAGTAATACAATACTGTGTCACAGTTTTGCAGAGACACCTCAAAGGTCTGTAACCACTGGGGTAAGCACTCGCCTTGCCAAACAGGATCAAGGCAATATGCCTGTGGAACATTTCATCTAGAAATGCTTCCCAAAAGTACAGCAGCAGGGGAAAGGGCAAAAAAACTGGACTGAAATTAAGTCAAAAGTTCAGGCAGTTTTGGGGTCAGCTGCTGTTCATATTCCAGCTGTCAACATGAGCTGCAGTTATACCCTTCAGCTGAAGTATAAATACAGCTAAGAGACTGCAAGATAAAGTTACTTGCATGTATTTTCATGTATTAGCATTCTTATCCTCAAGAAAGAATAAGCCAGTAGCCATTAACTTTAAAGTTAATCTCTATACCTACTGTGCATGTCATGGGGAATGTCTATAGGCAGAAGTCTTTTATCCAAGCAGTAACTTTGTCAGGAAGAGAGAAACAAGCCACAGCAGAACAGGCCATTTTCTGGACGCTCGTGCCTGAAGCCAGGGGTTACATTACTTTGGTCAGGAGGCCATGTTGGCTTGCAGCTGGGCTCTGGCTCTTGACTTCAGACAGTGGTTTCTACCAGCTGTTATTTCTGGGACAGTCCCTTGAAGCCTGTCTGTTCTGGAGAGCCGTAAGTGACAAGTACATAAGTTGCTTGGTACTTCCAGAAAGTGTTGTCATTTTTAGCTGTTAAAAAACTAGTTTGGGACAGTTGTTGGGAGATGGAATCATAGAATCGTTTTGGGTTGGCAAAGACTCTTAAGATCACCAAATCCAACTGTTAACCTAGCCCTGCCAAATCTACCACTAAACTGCGTCCCTCAGCACCAGGTCTACAGGTCTCTGAAATATCTCCAGGGATGGTGACTTAACCGCTTCTCTGGGCAGCCTGTTCCAATGTTTGACAAGCCTTTGGTGAAGAAATTTTTTTCTTAAATATCCAATCTAAACCTTTCCTGGCACAACTTGAGGCTGTTTCCTCTTCTCCTGTTGCTTGTTACTTGGGAGATAGATGCTTTAAGAGGTAAAAACTCATTGAAGGTGACCAGCCTGCTTGAGGCAGGACATCTGTTTTATGTTGTATGGTGTTTCCAAATAAAATTAAGTATATGGACAGCCCTGTTAATTACCTGAAGATGTCTGTCTAGTATTCAAATAGAAGGCATATTCTATCTATCCAAGGCTGGCTCTGTCTTTATCATTAAATACAAAAAAAGTATTTGCCTGTGTTTAGTGCTTATTTGATGCTTGTTTAGCAGTAATCACACTTAAAACAAGCAGGTAACTAATGTACAGTTTACCAGTAAAATCAATTTCTGTTAAATGTCTTACACTATAGTTGAGTGGTCCTAGGGGGAATTCTTGGAACTATGAGCAGTGGAAGTGGAAAAGGCCTGAAAAGCTAACGGCACAGAGCAGTGTTAGCTTCCTGGGTAGTGGCTTGGGAGAGTTTCCTCTTGCTTCTGAAGTTGCCACGCTTGAGGTTTCTGAACGCTGAATAAAGAAATGAAATCACAAGAAAAAAAATGTTGCTCCTTGCTGATTTGACAGAATGGGGAGGGAAGTAACAGGAGAAATGGATCCCAGCTATAAATTTGTGTGAACGCCTGGCGTGTCTTCCAAGTCTAACCTTTCAGTTTAACGACTAGCAGGAGGAACTTGCAAACAGATGGCCTGTTTCTCGAAGTCTGAGCAGCTTTTGTCCTCTTGTATGTCTTTGTCCTTGTGGAATCGGTCCTTATGGATATCTTGTCCTGGTAATGCTGGTTTTCGAAATGTATAGAAACGAACAGACAGGGACAGGCAGCAATTTCAAAAGCAAAGGTTACAGCACACGTCGTGTTGCACTTCTTGTACTGCTGCCTTTGCTCGTTTAGCACAACAGAAGAGCGTCTGAGCCAAAAAACTAACTTGCATAGTCCAGTAGTCATGGGACAGATGGAAATACAGATCCCATGTTAGATGCAGTTTGTCATAGTCAGACACAGTCACTTGTTACTTATTTAATATAAGCTGAAAAAAAATGCAGTACACTTCTGAGGCTTTGATTGAGGAGAGTGGAGAACTGCAGTGAAACCTTCTGACTGCTTAACATGGCCTTTTCACTTGCACTTTAAAAATTAAGAGACATTACTAAAGTCAGCGACTTCTAAAGTGAGAAGAGCCTCTACCTTTGTGTGTATAAATAAGCAATACAAATCTGGTATTTTTGGCTTCTTTCAGGTTAATGGACAGTGGAAAGGTCACAGTGCTGGAGGATGTGGAAACTTCAGAGACACCTACAAAAATAACCCCATTTATCAGTTCCAGATGGACAAGAATGGGCCATTACTAATTGAACTACGGGGACCAAGGTTGGTAGAGAATAAACACATGTCAGCACAGAGAGTATCATGTGCTAAAGTTTTGACAGCATCCGCTATGGGGAGGGTGGGAAGCTCCCTGAAAATTGAGAAGACAAGTTATGGGAGGTGTTTCAGATTGAGTACTGTTTCCATTTCTAACTTCACCATCAGTAGTGATGTAAACCTGCACGGTTGCTACTGAGGAAATCTTTGACCTACAAGGAAAGCAGGAGCTGCCTTTCTCTTTATTTTTGGGATCTGAGCAGAGCTAGCCCTTGCACAGAAGGGAAGAAGGTACAAAGGACTTTTTCCTCCTTTTAAAGCTAATTATGATCATAATTCCTTTTCTTTTGTAGTAGAGCTAATATGCAGCCTGTTGTGTAGTAGCCTGTTGTCCAGTGGCCTGTGTAGTAGCTTTGGCTCTGAAAGCGCATTTGCTCTGCCCCTAGCAGATCAGGAGACATACTGGATGTCAGTGTCCTATAGAGTAGACCTAGACAGGTCAAATTCCTTCAGCAAAATTGCTGACCTACCTCAAAATAGTTGTATACGACACTTCCAAGTAGCAACCTCTCCTGACACGTGGTCAGATGTTTATCTTTGGTAAAGCTGTACAGTGGCCCCACAAAATGGCAGCACTTTCCTATCCATCCTCCCCTCTTTGAGGAAACAAAGATGAGTGCAAAGGTGTGATTATACTGTTCCACGAACTGAGCAGGTTTTTATATGTTGGGTTTTTTTCTGCACTTGTAGATCATATTTGGGTAGTTTGAATGACAGGGGCAACGGTGCCTGTCATATGCATTAACAGGTAGTAGACAAACCCTCCCAAAGTTACAGCGCAACATGAGAAATTCTGCTGAGATCACTGACACCAATTCCTTTGACAGCAGTCAGATCACACCCAGAATCTGTGCTGTGTGGCACCCAAGAGTGCTACCACGAGTTTAACTACTTAATGTCTGCTTTAGGCAGATTTCTAGAAGGCATTTTTGGTACAGTCTAGTTCTCAACCTGAAACGTGTTCTGTCTTCCTCCAGATTCTACTTTCACGTCACAGTAAGTTTGACTAAATGCTTCTGTCACAAATGTGACAAAATGTTAGATGTTTTCCAGTTACACTGTGGTTTTTAATGAATACCCTTCTTTATGGTACAAACAACGAAAGTAACAGCCTGTCGTGTTACTTTCAGGCAATACAGCGTTGGTTTTGAACTCGTCACAGTCTCAACAGTAGGAGATCCTGGTTCTTATGGCTTTCAGAAAAAGAGCAGCGGTGACTACAGGTAATACTCGCTTCATGAGGTCTTAGAGGTTCAAAACGTACTGCAGATCTTAGTTCTAACAGGTGGTTTCTGTTATCACAGGTGTGGATTTTGCTACTTGGAAGTGGAGAACTTATTTGCTGGAGTGTACAACATCATCCCCACCACGTTCCTGCCTCAACAAGAGGGGCCTTTTTTCTTAGATTTTAACAGTGTTACTCCCGTTAAGGTATCACAGCTGCAGTGAGGAGACAGATCTGCGCATTAGTGCTTAAGGAGGTGGTTTTGATCTATCCTGCGGTCTGAGAACAGGTGAATAACTCTTGCTGCACATACATGTAAAGGATAATTACATTCAAAGTTATAACCAAAAGCATGGAATCACCAAGTCATCAGTTAATTGTGGTAGACAATTAGCTGTGGGGTTTGCCGCTACGGTATTGGAGTGAGCCCTGTTCAACGGGCTTGTGAACCAGCTGAAATGCTTAAATGAACTGGCAGAGCTTGATTTATTGCAATTTTTCCACACTTCAAATCAAAGTATAGTGAGTCAAGAGAAAAGCTAACACTGAAATTCTCTTCTCCCAAAATACAGGGTATGTGGGTTTAAGATTTTATTCTTAAAAGTAAACATGTAAGGAAAAAGTATTGTTGTGTATTCTGCTTATTCAGTCTCAGGACCAAATAGCTTTTGCTATGTATTTATGCTGCTATCTTGAATGTTTTCAGCGTTGAACCAGTTCTTGCCTCTAAATGTAAGTTTACTACTGCTGAGCACGTAGTATTCCAGACTAACATGCTCAGCTTATCTCGAGTATGTGCACACAGGGGTAAAGGAAAAGGAAGATTCCCACCTTAACTATTTCTAAAAGAAAAGCAATGGCTTTACTCGTGTTACATGTACTTTGAGAGCTGTTATCTTATATCTGTATTACTTTATATATAATATTGCAGCACAGGGTGCTCTGTGGCTTTCTTCCTACCAGCTGCAGAACCTGGCTCAAAGCACACTAGCAGTGAAATCAGGAGATGGGCTGGCAGCATGGCCTCCCCTTCCATTTGTGGGTGGGAAAGGCTTTTATCTAAAGCTGTACATAAGATTCTCTCAGTCATCTACTGAGGTTATCTTATTTGCTGGTGGGAGGAACTAGGGAACTACCCACCATCAGCATCCCAGCAACAAAATGTTTTATTCTCAACGTTTTGGCAAGTATTCAGCTTGTAGGGGAAGGATCATTTGAACCTCTCCCCCGGATCAACCACAGCTGCAAGAAATGTAGTTGCTGATCCCGCTACAGGAGATGTCTTTTAAAAGGTATCTTTGTCTTTCAAGTTGAAACCATTGAACGAATCAAGCGCTTGGCCAGCATCATCAATAGGAGTAGCATCAAATTTAGTAAGAAAATTGTGTAAGTGGGATTAGTCCAGAATAAGGTTTAAATTTCCACTGTGTTGGACGGAAATGTTTTTAAACAGCCCTAGAAAGTTCCTCACTGTTCTGGTTAGTTTGGTGGTTTTCCAAGGGAAAAAAAAAGTGGCATTTAAATCTTATTTTAGAGTACAGGTACCACTTGGTCATTGGGAAGCTGAGCAGAGCACACGTGCTACAGGAGCACTAGAAATAGCTGTGGGCTAAAATTATTCCCATAGAAGTCTGCTATGAGCCCTTGGAAAGTACTTTTCTCCTTTCCTTCATCAGACAGCGGCTTAACAAATGTCTACCTTCAAAAGGGCATTCAAAACAAATGCTTTTCTGACTGCAGGTCTTAGAAACCATCTGGGCCAGGAAATGCTTGATGAGTTTTATCCCAGCATGACTTACCTTCTTTAACAGGGAAGCTTCTAGGATTCTTGGTACAAATCAACACAGGGAACAGCAGAGGCACAAGCTAAGCAAAAACCAAATTAGGTTCTTTGTGGTTATCCTTGGCTTTTGGGAACACGCAGCAAGGACTGCTTCACCCTAAGAAAACTGACATTTCATTCAACTCGCAAATAGGTTTTTAGCTGAGGCCAAACCAGAGTGGCTGTGGAGTCTTGTGTCTGTTTTATCAGCTCTGAAGTTAGAGGCAGGTAGGAAGCTTCAACTGAGTATATTTTTGACACTAGAAAAGGCTGATGCCAGAATTGCCAGCTTTCAGCTGAAAGTTCTTGCACATCCTCTACTGTTTGAGGTCAAGCTGGTAGACTTCCCTGCAGGAAAATCCATTGCTGTTCTGTGGTTGGCTTCCACTCTGCAGGAAGGGGGTTTTCTTTCCTCCCCCCCACCGCCCAGTGCCAAAGCTTATGCTGCTTGAAAGCACAAGGCCCAGGTTCCATACTGTGTGAAATGAAAAGCAAGCAGTGTACTCACCTAATGCCCGGCAAAGGCATTCGGCACAAAAGATCCTGTCCCCACCGGGCTACGGTAATATTTCACACACAGACAGATCAGTCAGCAGATTGGGCTCATCCCTGGAACCCCAGAGGATTTAAGCTTAGCAGCAGTGGCCTTTATAAGGCAGGTTCTGTTCAAACATTGCACCTACATGGGCTGCTTAGAGTATCATCGCAGTACATTTCCCTTCAGATAGAGAGCAGAATGCTCAGGTGGAATATTTAAAAGGAAGAACTAATTGTAGTTACAAATTCTAACACAAAGCTTTCTTGCTCTTTTTTCTTAGAAAAAAAATGTTCATGTAAGCACTTATGATTTGCTTTGGGAGTTACTTTTTTTTCTCAAAAGCATACAGCTGGAAGAATTATTGAAAAATGAAGTAATCCTTAGATTTTAATGCAGCCTTGGGCTGTAAAAGCTTCCCTTGGTTAAGCTTTTCTTTCCCCTATACTGTTCAGCATCTGTACAACAGGCACTACTCGATGCTGATGTAAACGTGGAGCTGCTACCCAGCAAGACTTTAAGAACAAAATAAGGCACATGTGTACAAAAATTTCAGTAGCTGCACAACAGCTCAGCCTGTAACGAAGTCTGCTGCATCACTTCCACGTAAGGCAGTCCTGCGCCTTCCAGTCCTTAAGTCTTCTCTGCCTGTAAACATGCAATTCAGGCTTCTAAACATTAAAATACGAAGCCTCATAACTCCCCAGTATCTCACCCTCCTGAGCTCTGCACACATCGTACAGGCCTGAACTACACAATGAGGGCAGACAAAATGACAGCCAGATGCCACAAGAGGTTTTAAAAGGTCTTAGCGCCTTCTTTGAAGACAGATCCTTGGGAAATGACTTTTAATTCTCCATCAGTGGTGCAGAGGGGTAACCGGAGGTTGCCACAGGTTCTGGTACTCTCTTTCCTTACATGCTGCAAAGCCTTTTCTGCACTTTTTTTTTTTTCTTAAACATTACCTTCAAGCTCCACCCAAGCCCCCATAACGCTGCTGTTTGTAGCTGAGGGTGAGACACCCCCAGACACAGAGCCCGCAGGTTGTTTTGTCAGGAGGACACAGGTCAGTCCATGGTCAATCCAGTCCATCAGTTCTCACTGAGCAGCTGAGCAGTAGAGTGTATGGATGAGCGGTACCAACAGCTTCTGTCCCTTCCACCCCCTGAGGCTAAGACTCCGCCCTGGTTTCCTGATGCAAGTTTCCTGTGACTATTTTGTACAGTAATTATGCACTTGACCACACAACCTACGCGATGTCTGAACAGCCAGCTGTGTACAAGTTTGTGTACAGATAGTAGACATTTTCATCATTGACTCAAAAAGGAAATTTAAATTGTTTGGTAATACCAAAGAGAAGCAGAATTCCTGCATTAACATCTGCTTTATCCATTCTCACCTATACATTGATGCACCAGAGGCTTATTTTTATACCCATGAAGGCAGCTACCATCATGTTAGACTTCAGGAAGAGCTCCACCTGGAGAAAGCTCCTTCGTTTGCCTGTACTCCATACTGATGTCTGTTCGTTAAGTTTGTCATATTTATAATAATTATGGCTTTTATGAAGTTCAAAATAAAATTAGTTTTCCATTAATTTATTAGATGCGCAGTTCTGTTCAGCCTCGGTGCTTGCACCTCCAAAGTGTTATTTACCTGCCAAGTCCAGCCGATTGCCCAAGGAAGACCCAAGGAGGAAGGCTGCAAAGAGATCGTTAACCAAACCCTGCAGAAGCGGGGTGTAAAAGCCAGGGCAGGGTGGACTCCACACCCTTTCCTACTTCCTGGATCCCATGGCTGGGACCCCAGCCCAGTCGGGGCATACGCGAGGAAGCTCGCACAACTCGCTTTACATCCTGCTGAACATAAAATTAATTCATTGCTCAAGTGTTTGAGTTTCCAGTCAGAACTGGCAAGATGAGAGGAAATTATACAGCAAGAGAGGTTAAAAAAACACTGAAAACACCCCCAAAAAACTGACCACCACCAAAAAAACCACCCCAACAACCCAGGATAATGTAATTGGGGTGGACTGGCAAGTCTGCAAAAATAAGATATTCAACCACAACCACCTCTGCTAATTTTTCTAACTGTATGCAGCACCACCAATTATTTTACTTAAACCTTTGCAGTGAAGACATTTAATACAACAGGGCCCTTCCGTAGCGCTTCTCGTATTGGATACTGGCAATCCCAGCTTTTCCCAAGCATTGGTCACATCAGAAGTTGGAACCACCGAGTTCTTTTCTAAGCATTTATTGTGCTGGGAAATGCTGCCAACGCCACAGCTCAGCCCTCAGGTCTTTGGCAGATGTAAATGTGTAAATAATTAAAGCACTTGCAGCTTAACTGCTAGAATGCGTTCAATTTTTTTTTTTTTTTTTTTTTTAATGAGAACAGGTTTCTTTACCTCCAGTTCTGCACAGCCTTACAGCAAATTTCATTAGCATTAATTTGAGAGGTGTTAGGTAGTAGAACAGCACCTTTCCTGCGTACTGAGGGGTTTTGGAAAACTTGACTGAAGTTCTAGTCTGGTGCAGCAGACGATGGAGGCAGGGGGTCAGGAAGCTGGAAGGAGGTAGCCGTTGTCCACGTCCAACAGGGGATTCTAACACCAGAGCGACACTGGGCTCCAGGCTTTGACTAGAACCAGGTATTTAAAGACCAAACTTGCTGCGGGAGAAGGCACTTGAGAGAGACTCAGCTTCCAGACTCCAAATGTGGAAAACAAAAATGTTTACTGTAGTGTGAAGAATTTTACATTAACTCTGAGAATAGATACACAAGCTGTGGCAGGGACGAAATACAACAGGACTGCAAAAACATAGAAAATACTTTGGGCAATACTAAAATTAACGATATAAACTGACATCTTAGATAAAATGGTGCTTTCAGAAATGCTTAGCCACCAAAACTGAAGAGTCCTAGGATTTTTTACTACCACTTATTAGCATAATTACCAGACACTACTACTGCCTAACAGCTGCTGGCAAAACACGCCCGTGCCCTTTCTAGTTTTATTGAACACTTTCGAGGGCACACTAAAATCCCAAGTCCCTTTAACAGTCAGAAAACCTCACACAGTACGACCTACGGAGAAACTTAAGAACACATTGTCAATCTACACTGGCAATTCTTTTTCTTCATGCATATTTCAAGGGCGAATCTCTTACCATAACCGTCCTGAAAACATCTACAACTCCCTTTTTTTTTTTTTTTGGGGGGGGGAGGGGAGAACCAAAACAAAGTGCTGAAAAATAATATTTTACTGAAGGGCAAGGGGCCAACCAACTCTTTTGGTCACTGGAATCACCCCGAGAGCTCAAGGCAGACTCGGGAAGGTGGCTGGGAAAGGGCCTACCACCGCTGAGTGTTACCATCCCCTTTCCGTCCGTCTGTCTGTCTCTCAACATCAGCTTTTACGGGCGTGACTCATCCTTTCTGTGAGCACCAAGGGAAGAGTGAAGGCTTTGAGACCCCACACATGCAACAGCTTTCCTGTATACAAAATATTTCTACAGTTTCAGCATAATACAGACACATACAGATGTTTAAAGAATATGTCACTTGTACTCAAGAGATCCACTGTATCTAAAGAGCATTTCGTTCTACAAAACTGAAGCCAAACTGCTTTCTGCAAATGTCTGGCTTGAATTTCAGCCCCCCTTACTGGCATGAATTTACACGGGAACGTTACTAGTTATTGCTTCAGCCAGACTGCTACAAAACCATTTACAAAGTCTGTGAAATATGAGCACAGCTTAAACATTTGATAACTTGTCCGGCCTACAAAGGATTTACTGAATAAAAACTTCAGCCCTCCACATCAATTAGACTTCTTAGTGCAGTTTTAAATTCTTAGAGTAAACGCTTAAGATTTGGCATATATTATTGGCACAACGTTCTTCAAACACTTAGAAGTTCATGTATAAATATTTATACTCCCATTAATCAGGACAGGGCACAAGGAGGACTCAGCCAATCTGGGCAGCTTTTCTGCCCGCGCATATCCCCTCTTTGATTTTCATGCACTGCAGGGAGAGCTGCTTCATTGGGTTGTCCAAAGCCAGCCCCTCAGCGGAGCTGCTCCTGTTGCTGCTCCTATTCTTGTTCACTCTGTCGCTTGTCTTGTTCTCAGCCCCTTCTGCCCTATCCCCTGCAAAGAAAGGATTGAACTCCGTGTTAAACCCGGGTTTCGTTCTGCAACTTAAGCTTCAAGCGGATGCCTCTGCAGCTTCCTCAGCCAATGCGTGCAAAAAAAAAAATAAATAAATAAAGTAAGAAAATAAAAAATACAGGAGCAGGAGCAAGATGCTTTAAGGACCCCAAAGTTGGCCTTCCACACCACGCTCGTCTTGTGCGCTGCATCAGCAAATTACAGCGTAAGCAGCTTTAGGTTGGAGTACACAAGAGTGGTGGTAATCCTCTAGTCTGAATTTGTCAGCAAGGGCTGGCAGGGCCTGCAAGAGGTTCCTTTTGGCATGTTATTTCATTATTATTTTTTTCCTGGAAAGCAGGGTTTCCAGCAAGCAAGACTGATTTTTTTTTTTTTTTTTCCCAAAAGAACAAAACCAAACCCTCAGATTTTCCTTAAAATAAACGTACCATCAGAATCCCACCAATCGCTTATTTTGTGGGAAACCTCAAACCCCTCCACTGAGACAGAACTGGGGAACCTTCCCAGCCAGAAGAGCAATTAAAACATTTTAGATGTCATCGTTAACCATGGGGCGCGGGGCCTTCAAGGACTGCCTTCCCCAAGGAAGCGACCAGCGGGTGGGAGCTCAGTGAGCTGGCGACAAGCCTTAGGGCAGCTGAGAGGGTTTTCCTGCTCCTTTTATGAAGCTGAAAAACATTGGCCCAGGGCGGATCCAGCTGTGCGTACCTCTTTCAGCTTCGCACTCGGGGGAGGATGCCCCACTGCATTCACTTCGAGGGCCGAGGACAGGAAAGATCGTCCCAAACTCAGAGAGGGACACGGGGCTGGGCAGATCCAGGCTTCCCGGTCGTGTGGTGGCAGGAAATTGAGTGGGCACCTCACAGGGACTCGTAGGACCAGAGCTGAAGCTGGACACCGACTGAGTTTCTGAATCTTCTTCGGATCTGAAGCTGCTGCCGTTGTCATCCTCAAAAACTTCTGAAGCCACTGCAATGTTCAAAGAATATTCCAGTTAGCAAACCTCCCCCCTTCCTGCCCCTCCCCTGGCAACAGCAGTTTCTCAGGTTTGCATCTTCTATACCTGCGTGCACTGCGAACCCAGAGGCTGCCTCTCCTCCCACTCTGCCCCCGCCACAAAGCCTTCACCCAGCGTTCCCTACGTGAACCACGAAAGCCAGCTTCTGCCTCGAAGAAGAGCCCACCTGCCAGCCACGCCACGCAAGACCAGCTCTGCACTAGCCACTGCTTCTTGTTTCAAGAGGCTCTTGGATTTTCACTGTCCCTGCTGCCCCTGGCCAGCTGCAGCTGCCCTCATTCACTTGTGGTCTTCTGTTACACAGCTCAGGGCCCAGTCCCCTGTGCCCACCTCTGCCAATGCTGTCTTGATCCACAGGCTCCTGGTTATTTAAGGCACTAATTAGAAAGATGCAGCTCCAGGGGCAGACTGCTTCCACCTTCCCTTCCCCACTTCTGCCGTTAAAGTCCAGCACGAACTCCCAAGATCTCTTTTTGGATGAGCGTCACCAAGTGACACCAAATGATAAAGAGACACCCCCCACACACGTGATTTTCCCTGCTCTTGTTTGCTCAGATCTGAATTCTAACTAAAGCAGCCAACTTTAAATTGTCTGGCTAGATTAAGCTGCAGGCTCTTTGTTACCAACAGAAGGAGGAATCCATTAAAGAAGATTCCATTTTGAGCAACAGAGGGGTGTCGATTTTGCTAAAATTTAACATTTTTCAGTCTTGGCTTATTGCAGGATGGGGACATATGAACCAAAGGCTTCTGCACACAAGCAGTCCCATTGGGATCAGAAGGGTTTTCTTCTGTGCATCAGCCTCTACACAACAGAAGCGTGTGCTGGAATCACACCGCTCTGAAGAAGTCCCACCAACAGCGAGACGTTTACAGTGACCTGAGGTTATCGTCAAATGCGCCTCCTTGCGATTCCTGCCATTGTTAGAGAGGCTCAGAAAGACCTCGAAAGAGCAGCAGGAGCAAAGCAGCAGCCTTAACAAAATGGCTCAGAGGAGACGTTTCAAAGTCATTCTTCTGTTCCCCCGGCAGCCTGGGGCTGGCACCACTGGGACATGAAGGCCACCACAGAGGCGGCTACCACCATAGTTAGTGCAGAGACATTCAGCCTCTTTTTGCTCTATTTGCAGAATTGACCTAAAAAACTTCGAACAAAATGGATAACAACGTTACCCACCTTCCTGAGCCCCCTCCAAGGCACTTGGAGTTTGTTGTGGTTTTGGGGTTTGTTGTTTTGGTTTTAAGAATGTCAAATCCAAGACGGCGGAGTGGCCTTTCTTCTCACTTGCTGTGTTTATCAACAGACACTGAGCAATAGAGAGACCTTTGCAGGGGGTGACAGCAGAAAAAAGGTGGGGCAAAACACGTTTCCAATTACAAGAGCCTTCTGCTTGGCAAGAAGCACTGACACCAGCCAGCCTGCAACTGAAACGGCAGGTGACTTACCACCATCTAACCTCACCGTAACACACGGCAGCACCTGCTGGGGCTAAGAAACTCTTGCTTAAAGATTCGGTGTTTTCTTCAACTCCAGCAGAGAGAGACCAAGACATACATGAACCTTGGTGGAACACATCCCCTGCCATGTTACAATGGCCTGTCCTAACCCAGTTCTGCACCGGCACTAAATGCAACCTGGAGTCCTTCCACCTGTGTCAGACTGTGCAATTCGAAGAGAGGGACAAGCCCACGCTGCAGCCTCAGCAGCAGCCAGCAGAGCCAGCAACTGGCTGCTCTGAATTAACCTTTCTGGCTCTTTCTGTCCCTACATACCAGGTCCCCACACTCCTTCAGCACAAGAAAACTCTCAACTCAATTTCTTGGTAGGCCTTCTGTGCAAGGAGCGGGGACTCATGGGTATCCATAGAGGCAATCCCAGCCTAACCGGGAAAGGCTCAGCCTCAGGACTTCAGGGTGGCAGAATACAGGCAGTCACACTGAAATGCCATTTCATAGCTGGCCCAGACACCGCATTGGCTCGCTGTGGCAACTCAGGTCCCAGCTGCACAGCAGAGAGGGCTCCAGCACATCGTATGAAGCCTCCTGACACTGCAGGGGATGGAGGCCAGCCCAACGCTGCCTCCCAGCTCCCACAGCACAGACAGGCTGTACCACAATCTACAAGGCCTCGGAGGTGGTATGCACCAGCATCTATGAGAGAACTGCATGCTCAACCTTCGGACACTGTAATATGAACATTAGTTATCATTATGAACTCATGTGACCCTCACCTAGACTTTTCCCTGATGAGATGGAGCTGAAATACAAATTAAACCAGGATTTATGGGATTGGGAAGCAAAAAAAGATTTTCTGCATGAAGAAGGGGAGAAAGTGTCCAAGAGGGAGGAAAAAGTAGGCCATGTGCAGTGTCCATTTATCCATCTGTCCATCCCAGAGTACAGAAGCAAACTCCCAATACAATGGACTGTTCCAGTCTTTGCAGTTGAAGGTCTCTGTGTGCCACCAGAAAGCAGAGGTTACCTAGGCTTGGAACTTGCTCAGTGCTTGCTGCTGTCACCCAAGAGAAATGTCTCTCATATGGAGCCTCTCAGTCCACTGCATTAGAGCACACATGCTCTGCTGAAATCACACACTGGTAATCCTGTGCTGCACAGGAGCTTATCCATACACCCCTCTGTGCGAGCATCACACCCTTCTGCACCACTGTACCCACAACATTAGTCCCTCTGCCACAGGCCCAGCACTGCAAGACAAATGCTTGACCCAGTAAGTCTGTTTCCAAATAGTGCTGCCGCCTCAGCAACCCGGCTCAACAACCCACAACAGCCTGTGACCACCCCAGGTAAGTCACCGACAGCAGCATCGCTGGCTTAAAAACTAAAAGCGTACTTTGAAGTGCATTAATTCTGTTCCTTTTGTACAGCACTGCACGAAAACCAACAGTGAGGCTAAGGGAACAGCTGATGCACTTCAACTATATCCCTTCCCACTGAAAACTGGCTATTAAAGACTACAATGAACTCCTGTAATAAAGAGAAGCATTAACAAGTTAGCCACAGTCCCACAACAGCCAATAATTTCAAACTGCAGAATATGCAGTGCATTCTTCATCTCAGCATTTCTGACAACGCCCATGGGATATTGCCAGGCTCAGGAGCACTCTGCACTCACTGGAGATGGTGTCCGACTCAGGTTTACTTGCTGACAGGTCTTCCACAGAGGTATTGCTCCCTTCAGCACCCACGCCACATCCTCGGGGCCCCATGGCACTGGACCGTCTCCTCTCATGAATCTCATCTGAGATCATCTCCAGGTTTTTCAAGGCAGTCTTATACTCTCCCTTTGCCAGGGCCAGTTTTGCCTGCAGGTCATCCACTGTTTTCTTCAGTTGCTGGCAAGGAAGACGGGTATTAGATGCAGTTTTCAGTTATGTTACATTAACACACAGTGTGCAGTTCTCCCTTATGCGTCCATGGCTCTGCACAGGCATAAACCAAGGTTGATATTCAGGTGATGGGAGAGTTCATGACTCAAAAGCACCCCAGAGCAAGCAGTGGCACTTGTGCAGGAGACAACAGCACAGCAAACCACGGGAGCCAGGGGCTGGGACTGCCTCTGGAGTGTGGTAACATTCCCTGACTAAGCATGGAGCAGGGGTCCCCTCCACTAACATGCAGGATCTTTTGTTAACATGAATGCAGCTCTCAACAGCATGTTGCTGCTTATCCTGCAACCACCCTAAGGGTTTGCTGGCAGCCCCTGCCCGTGGGGCACACCATGGTTGTGGGTTATCCCTCTAAAGGAGCTAAGCTTCACTCTCCTCTGAGCACCAAACCCATCATGTCTCGGTCACTAAAGCTGTAGATCAGAAAGCAGCAAGCCTCAAACCCTGACAGCTGTAATACAGCGGTTTCCATCTCCCTGGGCACAAACCTCACTCTACAGCAAGGGCACACCCTGTCTTCCAAAGGCCAAACACTGCCTGGGTATCTGTAGCCGTCTCAGCTCTGGTTTATATTGTACATTAAAAGCAATGTGTGCTGTCTTTCATATTATATTGTACACAATCACTGTTTCAGGAGGACACTGAGCAGCTGCTGTGGAGAAGCAGCAGGCCCCCAAACAGCGGGCCCATGGAAAAAAGGAAATTTCTCAAAAGGCACCTCTAGATAGAAGGTATTATTGGACTGGCCCCCAGCCTAGGGCAGGCAAGGGTTCAGCTCAGTGCAGCAGCAGCTGCTAGCCACGGCTACAAAAGCAGGCAAGACAGAAGGGTCAGAGGGTAGCCCAGGCCTGGGTCCTGGCAAGGAAACGGTGCACACCACAGTCTCTGAGGCTTACAAAGAGTGTTGCATCTCAATCAGCCCAGGGAAGGGCTCACAGAAAAAAAGAAGGAAAAAAAAAAAGTTTGGGACCTAACTTGCATCCCAGGCAAGGAATAAGAATTTTCTTCTAGCCAGGCTCCTCCTGACCTAGCACCCTGCTGGAGCCTTTCTGCACCCATGGCCAACGGCGCAAGGTGACATACTCCACTTAGACACCCCACATGTCCCACACACCTACAGCACCAGCCACCACCCTTCAACTCAGAGGAGCCAGGCTCACAGTTTTTGGGTGCCACATGCAGCAAAACTCACTCAAACAGAAAGGAGTGATTCTTGCATTCGAATTTTTTGTGTGACTTCGCTTTCCTACCCCTGGCGGCTCCAAGACTAAGGGCTGTAATAGCAGGGATTACCTTCCTGTGCACACCTCAGGGCCACTGTGCCCAAGTCCTGACCAGACATCATTGCACCACACAGAGTGCAGCACAGAGATGCCAAAAAGCACCCTGGCAGCCTACTCAGCCAAACCCCGGATCAGAAATTCACATCTGCCTGATGTTTGTACACTACAAGCAGGTTACTTGTTCTGTAAATTGACCCCACCAGAACGGAAGAGAGCACCCCAAGCACAGTTAAAACAGTCTGATGCATAAAACTAAGAATAAAAAAAAAAACAAACAAACAAGCCCCGGAGACTTCTAACTACAAGAAAGTCAAGACAGTCAAACTATATTTGTTCAGTTCTGGCAGTAAGCAGCAGTGTTCGAACACTAATTTCACACAAGGAAACAGAGCCTCTCTTAGTCTTTTATCTTTAAAATGGGCTTAGCAAATTGTTCGAGAGGTTTTGAATTGAATTGGTTTTCCACAGAAATGGAACACAGTTGTCAGAGCACTTAAGATGTAATTTCAGTATTTACTGTAAGCAGAAAAGAGTTTCAGATGGATCTGAATTACATACGTACCTCTAGTTGGACATAGTACTTGGCCTTGAGTTCAAAATAAGGTCTGTGGAGAAACAAAGAACAATTGTTTACAATCACTGGGCCCGAATGCAGAATACTGGAGTGGGAGTTGCTCTCTTCATGCATTAACACAGCTATTTTGTGTTTCACTGTAATCCCCAGAGACTACTATCTAGATGACAGAACACCTAACATGTGCTCTCAGTGTCTCTCTTTTCCCCTCTAATATACGTATTTCTCACGGGGCTTTTGACCTAAATACAAATTGCAAAATTTCAGGGTTTGGAGTTGACAGCATAATTCTTGCAGGCCTAGATTCTGCAAGATAATTAAATGCAGCGTCCAGCTTCAGGCATAGGCATTCTCTATCTAATTTTTGATCCCATATTATGTGAAAATTCCCCACAGGTGAACCTTAGAATTCTCATATGTTTAGATGTGGGGGTGGAGGGGCAGTTCTTAGGATTTTTCAGTGAAAGAGAGGGGATGAAGGGAGGTCAGAGCACCACATGCAGGGGCACAGCACTTCCAGGCGCTTCCCTCCCACTTGCACACTTCTCCAGTAGTTTGCTTGGCCACATAGGACAGTGTCACACTCAGTCTGTTTCCCACTATGGACAACAAAACTTGCGTATAAGGTTGAAGGAGGACAGGAACACAAGAGGTGTGGTACAAAGACTAGAAACCACATTCCAGCTTTGGAGTTTTGAAGTCCACAAGCCAATACCATAGAATCATAGAATGGTTAGAGTTGGAAGGGACCTCAAAGATCATCGAGTTCCAACCCCTCTGCCATGGGCAGGGACACCTCCCACTAGACCAGGTTGCCCCATCCAGCCTGGCCTTGAACGCTTCCAGGGATGGGGCATCCGTAACTTCTCTGGGCAACCTGTTCCAGTGCCTCACCACCCTCACAGGAAAGAATTTCTTCCTAATATCCAATCTAAATCTCCCCTCTTCCAGTTTAAAACCATTACCCCTTGTCCTATCACTACTCTTCCTGACAAAGAGTCCCTCTCCTGCTCTCCTGTAGGCTCCCTTCAGATACTAGACGGCTGCTATAAGGTCTCCCTGGTGCCTTCTTCTCAGGGCTGAACAGCCCCAGCTCCCTCAGCCTGTCCTCATAGGAGAGGTGCTCCATCCCTCTAACCATTTTTGTGACCTGTTCCAACAGTTCTATGTCCTTTCTAAGTTGAGGACTCCAGAGCTGGACACAGTACTCCAGGTGGGGTCTCACAAGTGCAGAGTAGAGGGGCAGAATCACCGCCCGTGATCTGCTGGTTACGCTTTTTTTGATGCAGCCCAGGGCACGGTTGGCTTTCTGGGCTGCCAGCGCACACTGCTGGCTCATGTTG
>VZRU01000789.1:11253-21635 GCA_013398155.1 Pedionomus torquatus
GCCCGGTACCGGCCGCCGCCGCGTTTTCCTCGGGCTCGCAAGGCAGGGGTGCTGCACGGGCTTCTCAAATCAGAGTCTTCCTCCGCCCTGGGGAAGCGGCGTGGGCACCGGGCAGCAGGGCCGCCTTGTCGGGCGAGGTCAGGCTGGCTTCTGCAGGTGCCGCAGGAGCTCTGGCACCGGTGAGGGGCTGAGAGCAGTCTATTCCCAGTAAACCCGTCATTGATTACAAGGATCTATCCTTCTGGTGTTTTTCTGTGCACAGTCTGGCCAAACTCACAACCACTTAGTCTTTCTAGTATTTAAAAAAATTTTCTGGGCCTGTCATTATACCTGTGCTACCTCCTTCCCCAGCCTTGATCTCTGCACTTTCTGTTGAAGAAACCCAGCCTTGGTTAGAGACACCCAAGAGCTTTCAGCCCCTCTAGACTTAGGTGATAATGTGGGCAGTGGCAAAGCTCTTTATTGTGTGCACCTGGCTGGCTAGGCCACTGAGCAGCAAAGTTCCTCTCACTTTAGGTGGACTGCACAGCGAACTCAAACACCTGTAATAAGTACGGAGTCAGTGGATATCCCACCTTAAAGATTTTTCGAGATGGAGAAGAGGCAGGAACCTACGATGGGCCCAGGACAGCAGGTGAGAGCTTATCAGCACACATCTGGCTTGCCAAAACGTTGCTGGAGGCAGAGCCACATCCCATAGACCTGTGGCAGCAACGTTGTTTGTGTTGAGGGACACAAGGTTGCCGCCTACGCACAACCCTCCCTTGCCCTTTCCAGAGCTCTTTGTGCTGGCAGAGCCTTGGATGTTTAGTATCCCTTAAAGCTCCCTTTTAAAGGTGAAGGTTTCCACGTTATCTTTAACTCCTAGTGCCCTTGATGTGCAGTAACTGAAAAATGCTAGAAGGTTCCTGTGTGAAGTGGGTGATAGCCCTCCCTCCTGTAATTCACATCATATTTATTGTATGGGAGGGGTGTAAGGATTCTGCAGAAACAGCTTTTTTTTTTTCTAGGAAGCTTGAGAAACATTTTGTGAAACTTTATACCGCTCCCTTTAATCATTTATCTTAATTTTTTTTAAGATGGGATTGTGAGTCATCTGAAGAAACAGGCGGGACCTGCTTCGGTGGCTCTCAGTTCTGTGGCTGATTTTGAGAAATTCATTGGTGACAAAGACGCGTCTGTGGTGGGTGAGTGGATTCGGTGGTGTCTTGGGAGGTGTCTCGGGGACCACGCTGTGAAAGGACAAGCAGTATCACAAACTGGAGCGAGAGAAATTCTAGCAAAAAACTCTTTCACAATAAGAGAGATAAAGCCCTGGGACGTGTGCCCAAAGGGGCTTTGGAGCATTTCACCCGGGAGACTTTCAAAACTCGGCTGGACAAAGCTCTGAGCAACCTGATCTGCTCCGAGGCTGGTCCTGCAGGAGCTGGGACTCAGTCACCTCTGGGATTCCTTGCAACCTGTTTGTTTTATTCCAGTGATTCTTCGAGTGTCTGTCAGACCTCCCGCCACCGCAGTGGAGCTTTTTTAAAGCTTGCTGCTCTTCTGGCTGGCTGACAACAGGTTGCTTTGGGTTGCTAAAAGGTACATTCGAGTAGTGTCTCGGGACAGGCTGTTGGTGTCATATGATTTGCTCAGGCTGGACAAGTGGCCAGAGCTGTTTTCCTGTGCGGATCAGGTGCCATCTCACGAGCGGAACCGGACGAGTGTTGATCAGCATTCACAAACTCACTTTGATGAAGTGGCAGTTGCTGTCACTAGTGGTGTCACGTGGTTACAAATGGGCATCTTGGTGCTCAGAGGACAACGGCCTTTTGGCCGAGTGGGGCAGACACTGAGTGACTTTCCGCTGGTGGAAGGGGGGGAACACGGAAAGTCCCAACAAAAATGGGAGAGAAGCTGTCAAAGGTGAAGGTCTGAACTTGACTGGAGGACTTGATTGAGGTGTAATCTTTCAGCACGTTGCGGAGTTGCATGACAAGGGCTTGTGTGGTGGCTGCTGCTGGGTTGGTTTGGGGTCACCATCTGTCTGTCTGCTGCAGGTTTCTTCAGAGATGCCTCTGGTGATGCTTATTCAGAATTCATGAAAGCAGCCAACAACCTAAGAGACAACTACCGTTTTGCACACACCAGTGAGGACCAGTTGGTGCAGAAGTATGACGACGATGGAGAGTAAGTGGCTTAACACCAGGTTTTCCTGTTACTGAGACATCTGGAACAAATTCATGGATCCCAGTTGCTACCTGGATTCACTTAGCGAACATAGCTTAAGGTCTTGCTTCTTCCCCAACTGCTGGTGGTGTGTCTTTTATCTCCAGAATTGAGGTAAAAGGTACAAATGGTTACAGGCTCTGGAGAGGTAGTGTCTGCCTCTGGGTGGGAAGTACCTCAACAGGGGGGTTTTGCTTCCCTGTTGCTTGTTAGGGTGGGTATTTTTCTTTCTTGCTGTGGCCTGTCTGAATAATGGAGGAGCGTCTGAGAGGCAGATGTAAGGCAGCAGTGCCACCCAGTAACTGGGCAGTCTCGTTGAAGCCATGGGCAGCGAGTGCAGTGGTCACTGGAGGCTGGGTTCTTGCCTCATCTGGCTGCCGTCCTTGGAAGCCCAGGGGTACGCTGAACTAACCCACAACACCTGCTTCCCCACAGGGGTATAGTCTTATTTCGCCCCCCGCGCCTGACGAACAAGTTTGAGGACGGCTCCATCAAGTACACAGAAGATAAAATCACCAGTGTAAAGATCAAGAAGTTCATCCAGGAGAACATGTGAGTGATTCTTCCCCAGAGAAGGTGCCAGGTCCTGGCTGGATTCGGCCCGGTCAGAACTTGTTTTCTCTTAATGGATGTTGCTGCAGTTCCTGTGCAGTGTCCAGAAGAGCTGCTCTGCCAACTTCGTCTCCTTTGGGGACCACCTTCTTTCTGGAAAGCCTGTTCTGTGTGGCTGTTTGCATTTGCTGTCCCTATTCTAATAGCCACACTTCTGTTTAAAAGCTGTAACCTTCCAGAGAAGTGTGCCAGCTCTGGCCTTATTTAGGTCAGATAGAGCCACTGATGCTGTGGCTGGAGATTGGGCTTGGAATAACATGGTACATGAGTGGGCAAAGTGTTTCCTACTGGAGTCTTACTGCTGACTGGCATTTAATGTTCTGGGATGAGAAAGAAGCGTGTGGTGCATCGGGCCCGTTTCTGGGGGATGGTGGGTTCTGGGCGGTGATACCTCTGTCTCGTCGGTAGCTTTGGCATCTGTCCGCACATGACTGAAGACAACAAAGACTTGATCCAGGGGAAGGACTTGCTGGTGGCGTACTATGATGTGGACTACGAGAAGAACGCGAAGGGCTCCAACTATTGGCGCAACAGGTATGGAGCAGCAGGGGTTAACCGGCCCCTCTTGCTTGCTCCCTGTGTGGGGGCTGTCCCATCGCTCGGCTGACACAGTTTCCCCTGTTACTCATACCTGAATTGCTTGCCCAGTGACACTTCAGCATGCGTGGTGTTACGTCACGTGGAAGAAAATGTTCCAAGGAATAATGCTTTGTGTGTTCTGTTGGGTTTTTCCCTCCTCAGAGTTATGATGATTGCAAAGAAGTTCTTAGATGCCGGCCACAAACTGTCTTTTGCTGTTGCTAGTCGGAAAACCTTTAGCCATGAGCTTTCAGAGTTTGGTCTAGACAGCAGCGTGGGCGAGGCTCCGGTGGTTGCCATCCGAACTGCTAAAGGAGACAAATACGTCATGCAGGAAGAGTTCTCGTAAGTTTTTGAACTTAGCCGTGTTGCCTCTCACTCGATGGACTTTGCTCTGGAGATCTCTGACCAGATCATACTTGGTTAGCTTAGGAAAAACAGGGAAGCTGGGTGTTCCGGATGGGAGGTGTGATTGTGGGGTCAAAATGGCTCCTGCTCATATGTTCTGCCCTCTAGAGAGCTGGCAGCCCCTCCTGTTACGCGGAGGGAGGTAATTTAAGATGTTTAAGTGCCTGGTTAGGAACTCGGATGCATTACAGGGCAGAGGAAATAGTTGTACCTTTCTTCTTGGAAGAAGAAACTTACGGGTGCTGGAAGGCCTAAAACTTAGAAAGGGATGTGTCTCCAGCCTCAAAATTCTAAAGGGCGTCTTTGCGCTAATTCTGGGGTCTTCTAAGCCAGCCCGGGGCTGGTGCTCTGGGAGATGCAGGTGGCGTCTGTTCTGTGGGTGGAGGGAGCTTAAATCAGCCTTGAAAGCTTTCCCCTCTCATCCTGTATGAGTGATGGTGGCTGTAAGATGTCCCTTCCCTTTCAGCCGCGATGGCAAGGCTCTGGAGAGATTCCTGAAAGATTACTTTGATGGAAACTTGAAAAAGTATCTGAAATCGGAGCCCGTCCCTGAAAGCAACGATGGCCCTGTCAAGGTGAGTGCCGCATCGGGCGCAGCCGCGGCTCCTGCCCGTGGGTGCAGAGGTGCTGCTCAGCTGCAGCTTCCAGCCACGCGCCCCTATCTCACGCTGCGAGTGCCGCCTTGTGGCCTCTGGAGAAGCGTCTGCTGCGACACAGGGAAGGAGAATTCACTCCCTGGTTGCATTGCAGTTTTCTGAGCCGAGGGAGGAACGCAGCTTGCGGGTTTGGTTCAGTTCTGTTCTCAGAGGAGTAACGGTGTGCTCTGCAGGGGCAGGATCATCCAGCTTTGGAGGGATTACGTGAAGGTCTCCGTCTTGCCTTGTGCTCCCTCACAGCCTGCCTTCCTCTCTAAAGAGCGAGACATTCATCTCGTCACGGGGGCAGAGCTATAACTCCTGCCTTTCACTCCTCAGTAACTTCTGCCCTGACTGGCAGCATCCCATGGGGTGGCGTTATGACGAGGGCCTTACGGGCTGTGCGCAGGGACCGCCTCGGTGGGTCTTGCCAAGCCGTTTCCTCAGCCTGGAACCTGCTGGGATGAAAATAAATTATTTTGTCCTCCTACGAGAAACCAGATGCAGACCTCACTTGTGGGTGGTGCTGGTGCCTTCGGGCAGGTTTTTCCCTGTGAGCTGAGGGTGTTGGCGAGGAGCCGTGCGTTGGCCACCTTGCTGTTCAGCACGTAGGCGCAGCGAGTGGCTGCGGGAGGGCAGAGCGTGCGCCCCGCGTCGCGTTACACCCTGTTCTTGACTTGGGGAAAACTAACTTGTGTGATCAAACGTTACCAGGTGGTGGTTGCTGAGAACTTTGATGAAATCGTTAATGCAGAAGACAAAGATGTCCTGATAGAGTTTTATGCACCCTGGTGTGGCCATTGCAAGAACCTGGAGCCCAAATACAAAGAATTGGGGGAGAAGGTAGGTCTGGGGCTCTGTTGCAAACACAAACCAGAATTTTTCAGCAGTAGGCAGCCCTGCGGGTTCTGTCTTCATAAGAACGGGTCATAATTGTGCCTTCCTGAGGACTGCAAGGTTTGGCCTCCCCTGTGAATACAGAAGGACCTTGGCATGATCTGAAGTGTGGCAGCAGCTGTGGTCATAGGTTTAGCCACAGCCTCCTCCTGCTGTGGCACATAAACGTTCCCTGACTCGGTGACTGGCCTCTGCTGGCAAAGTTCTTGTTTTGGGTGTTTTCCCCTGCATGATTGGTCTCCCATCTGCTGAAGGCTAACGCTCCCTGCACGTTTTCCTGAGTGAAGCCAACAAATATGTTCTCCCAGACCTGACTAGCCTCTTGCTCTTTGGCCATCAGACACCCCTCCTTCCCGAGCACTCCTGGGGCTGTGGGCGAGCAGCTCTCTGGGATGAGCGTTCTCCAGGGGTTACACCAGGTTCCACGGGTGCTGCTGGGAGGTGTGCCCTCATACCGCTGGGTGAGGAGGGACTCTGTTCCCTGTGCCCCTCCTGAGGCTGAGGGAAACCGCTCAGAAGACATTTGTTCACCTTTTAGCACAGCATGTGCTGCCCTTTGGGCATCACTGTCTTGGATGTTGTTGATCTGTGTGTTCCTGGTGTTACCTTCTATTGGATTGGTCACTGACAAGCTCTTTCTACCAACAGCTCAGTAAGGACCCCAATATCGTTGTTGCCAAAATGGATGCTACAGCCAATGATGTGCCTTCTCCGTATGAAGTCCGAGGGTAGGTCTTGCTGTTGTCACACCTCCCTCTCAGTGGGTGAGTTCAGGCTCCTGTCTGAGCCCTGGCCACAGAAGAGCTGGAAGAGTCTCAGGGGAGGGTGGGTGGGGACGATGGGTGTGTGACTGCAGGCCTTGGCTTAGCGTGAAGAAATGAGGGCTGAAAACACAGGGCAGCCGTCAGCCTTCGCTGGGGTTCCCGTGTCCTGGCTGTGCCTGGAGGTCTGTCTTGCCAAACCCCTTCCTCTGCTTTTGGATCTGTTGGGATTCTCTTCTTGGCAGTGTGAAAAGAAAGCAGGGCTCGCTTCTCTGAAAGCAGTTTAGCCAGCAGCGTGGGCGTAGCAGAGCTCAGCCAGCTCTGGATGCGGCCAGGCTTTGGGAGGCCACACGAAGCTTTGAGCTGCTGAAGCTGTGACCAGTTAAACCAGGGCGGGGCAGGGGGCGTCCCTTCGGCGAGGGCCAGGCTGAGGGTCTGAAAGAAAACCGAGCACCTTGGGAGCTCCGGTGTCTCTTCTCTCTCCCCAGCTTCCCCACCATCTATTTTGCTCCAGCTGGCAAGAAGCAGAGTCCAAAGAAGTATGAGGTGAGTCTTTTGCTGCTTTGTGAAGAAGAGATGTAGCACCCAGGTGTCCAAGTGACGCCGAGCCCCTCTGGAGCTGTGGAGGCCTCTCTGCCGTCAGTTTCCCTGGGAATGCGCCTGGTGGTACCTGTGGGGCGTGCTCTGCAGAGCCCCAGGGGAGAAACCTCTGCTCGCAGTCGCTTGGGTCTCTGCCTGGCACCTGAGCCCCCCCAAGCAAGGGGGAGCCCCCCGGGAGCCCAGGCCCTGCCTTACTGTCCGTGCCTTTTGCAGGGTGGCAGAGAAGTCAGTGACTTCATCAGCTACTTGAAGCGGGAGGCGACAAACGCTCCCGTGCTGCAGGAGGAAGATAAAACCAAGAAATCCAAGAAGAAGGTGAAGGAGGATTTGTAAAGTACCCGCTCACCATCGTGTCAGGATGAGCTCCATGTGAATTGGGGAAGCACTGGGCAGACTGGGGCCAGTTCTGGGTTGTGGAGAGCCAGTGACCATGTGGGCTGCGGGGACCCAGCTGCTGTATCTAGTTCTGTTTAATTTCCTGCCGTCTCTTAGCTGCACTGTTGTGGGGCTCCCCAGGCTGGTTTGTTTTGTGGTTTGGGAGGGGGTGGGGGGTAGGGTTATTTTCTAATTTTTTTTGTACATTTGGAGAAGTGAAACAATAAAATTGACCCCCTTACGACCAAGTGTTGCTGTCCTGTGGAGACCTGTCAAACCCCACACCGGGATCCTGCTCTTGGTAGCCAGCAGCTTCCCGCTGTGGGTCTGGTTGGCCCCAGGAAGCCTTTAGAAGTCTGTTTGGAGATCCTCAGCGTCCTCCTTCGGCCTGTTCTGTCTCCCTGGGCTAATGTGAGTCCTTCCAGGATGGAGCAGCGGCGGCTGCCCCAAAGCGCTCTGCTTCAGGTGCTGCATTGAGGGGATGTGGGGCTTTGGGACTGTGGTCACAAACGCTTTCTCTGGTGGTGTTTTGGGGTGCGTGGTGCCCGCTGTGGCTGCTGGGTGGGGAGCGGTGCCGCTGAGCAGCAGTAGGTGGGCTCTGGAGCTGGCACAGGAGCGGCTGGGTGCAGGGAGGAGCGATGGGAAGGACGTACCCCCAGAGCCGGGGGGGCTCTGCTGGGGGTGACTGTGGTTAGGATGGGTAAGGGCTGTTAATTGTAAGACCGTGGCTTCTCTGGGTAGGAAGCGTGCTGGGGGAGGGAGAGGAGTAGGGCGCGGTGCTGTGGGTGGTGGGGGCTGTCGCCCACCCCCTAGGTGGGGGTGAGCAGAGAGGGGCTGTTGCCCTGTCTCTCTGGGCTTCTGGGGCTGCCCCTGAGCCGGAGGGAGGATCCGTGGGCTGAAGGCTGTGCCGTGCGGCGGCAGTTTCCATGGTAAGAGCCGGTGATGGATGCTCTCTGTGGATTCCTCCCCCGCAGCTCCAAAGGCTGCCTACCCATTACTTATTGCTGCTGGAAGTCTCCGGGTACCGTAGATCATCAGTGCCGAAAGGCACCGCTTTCTGCCCCAGTGCCTCCCACGGCCCCCCTCCGTGCCCTGCTGCTGGCCCCGGGGTGCTCTGTCCCCGGAACAGACACCGGTGCGTGTTTGGGTGGATGGAGTGACACGGAGTGGTCCTCGAGCTGGCAGGGCCCCTGCAGCTGGGGGCAGGCGTTGGGGGGTGCAGCGGGCTCTGCTGGTGAGTACCTCCTCTGAACCGAACCGGAGCCCTGCTCCCCCGTGGCAGGTGCTGGGTCAGGCTCTGAGAGCCAGAGGAAGCTCCTCTGATCCCCGCTTTGCTCCCTGGGGCCAGAGCAGCTGACACCAGCTCAGTTCCTCGGTGGGTCTGGCCCAGAGCCTTCTCCTGGTGGGTGCTGGGGCCAGCAAAGGGTGAAGGAAGCACCCGTTGGGTGGAGCTTTCTGGCAAGCAGGACAAAAGGGGTGAGAAAGCGTTGGGGAGCGAGGGTGGATGCCCGGGTGTGCCTTACAGCCGTGCTGCAATTAAACACTAATGAGGATTCAGCTGGAGAAACAGACACCTGAGGAGGGATTTGCAGGTTAACTCAGCGAACATGATTGATGTGGGCCGCGGAAAGCTGGCCCGGCTCTGGGAGAGGGTTTAAGTAACATTCACGAGGGCAGCCAGGACCTCCTGCTCTGTGGGGGCAGGAGCCCACCCAGCCCTGGTGAAATGGCAGCAGGGGCAGCCTGGCCCCCACCCTGGGCTGTGGGTGCTCCTGGACCTCGGCCTTGACCTGGCGCACCCTCGGGGATCTGCCTCCTCCACGGCATCAGGAACGGGCCCCCGTGAGCAAGGAGAGAAGAATCGCCGGGGCTTTGCCTGGGAGCTCTGCTTCCTTCGAGCTGCAGGATCAGGCTTTGGATGTGAGACGGCTTCTGGTGGAGGTATTTGCAGCGGTTCTGCTGCTGCTGGTAGCTGGGGTAAGTCTGAAGGGAACAAAGGATGTATTTGTGGTGTGCAGGAGGGAAGGTGGTCTGCGCTGTGCCCGGCCTCGCCTTCCTGGAGCGTCGGTACTCGTGCACGACTGCAGCTCCCAGCGCCTGAAACCCAAACGGAGCGGGTGAGCGGAGCTGGAGCGCGGCTGCATCGCATCATCGCGCCCCAGGTCCCCCCTCGCCCCGCGCTCCTTTGATCCTTCTTTCAGGGTCTTCAGTTTGGCTGCCAGCTGCATGGCCCTGCGGCTGGCGCTGCCCACGAGCGTGCAGGTGGCACTCGCCGTGGCCTCGGAGGCTCGGCACTGCTGCGCTGAGCAGATGCTGCGGTACCCGCTGCGGCGAGCGCGAGACACGTGTTCTCCACGGGCCCCCCAGCAAGCCAGTCGTGCCAGCCTTCTCAGGAGCTGCGGTGCCTTTGCCTGCGGATGTGTTGGAACAGAACAGTCTCAGTCCCTCGGGAGTAACACACCGGGTCTGCTTTCCTCCCCCATCAGTCCTGGGCACTCGGCTTCGCTGAGCCCCTGTGTCCCCAGCCTGCCACAGCCACCTCCCCCAGCTGCTGGGACAGGGACACGGACACGGTAGGGATCTCCCAGTGCTGCTGCTGCCTCCCACTCACGGGTGTGGAATGAAACCCCCAGAGGTGCAGAGCTGCTGCCTGGCCAAGGCGAGCAGCAGCAGCTCCAGCCCAGGGCCAGGTCTGGGAGAAGGCAGCGGTGTCATCACAGGGGGACAGCAGACCCCCCCCTCCAGCCATCAAACCCCTGTCTGACGGGGGCAGAGGCTCAGCACCCACTGTCACTCAGGCCAGTGGCCCCTGCGGCACCCCACTAACCATAGCCAAGCACTGAAGACACCTCCTCCTGCCAGCTCAGCCCGGTCGGCTCCCCACGGCCCCAGGCGATGCCCAGAGGCAGCCCTGCGAGGGGAGCACCCCGAGCAACTGGGAATCTGTCCCCAGACTGTCCCCAAAGGCCCCATCTCCAGGGCCGCTGATGCCCCAGCAACTCTGGCTGTCCCTACGGGGACCGGGGGCTCAGGACACCACGAGCTTCAGCGACTTTTAGACCCCGAAGCATCCGGCTGCTCGGCCGGGGCCCCAGGGGAGCACCCCGGAGCAGCGATTCCACCCGTCCGTGCCCGCGGCAGCGGGGCTGAGGCTGCCCCCGAGTGCAGGGGGGCCCGGAGGGAGGCGAGGGGTCCCGCACCCCGGAACGGCGGGGTCCGGAGGCTCAGCGGGGTTCGGCCAGCCGCACGCACTCCAAGCTACCCCGCGGCTCGTCCCGGCCGCAGCGGGAGATGGAGAAGGAAA
>VZRU01000790.1:7685-18458 GCA_013398155.1 Pedionomus torquatus
AAAAAAAAAAAAAACCAAAAACAAAAAAAAAAACCAAAAAACAAAGAAACAACCAAACCAAACAACAACAACAACAACAAACAAACAAAAACGCTCTAGCCTGTTAAATAGCATCTATGGTGATTGATGCCATCATAATACCTTAGAATATAATTAAATATTGCTGCTATTGCTCAATACTAAAAGCAACAGAAGATACTAAATCATAAGTTGAAACTGGAAGAAGTCAAAATGGAACACTAGTGGATACCAAAGAGTCATTTTGAGGTGAGAAAGGTTTTTATTAATAGAAAATTATTGTAAATTCTGGAGCAAAACTTATGGTTTCATCCTTTTCAGACAGAAACATTCATCTTGATTATATAATACTACATGACTAAAGATACTTATCTAAGGAAGGCAATATATTTGGTCTTGGAGGAAGAAGGGCTTTTAAAATACAGCATAATATTTATTAAATATATTTAAATACAGCTTTAATAAGCCCACTAAGTACAGACCAGTGTTTTGGAGGGTTTTACTTTAGAAAATGTTTTTTGGTTTACATTTCAAGAAGGACACAGGCTTTGCAGTCTTCACTGTTTTTCTTCTAAGAATTATATGAGTAGCAACTGAGTATCTGTAACTAAAAGCTCAGCTCTGTGCTGATATATTCAATCCTTTGCTATCCTCATGCAGGACAAAGGAATGTGAAAATGGGAAAATCTTATCTTTGCTGAAGCTTTTCATAGCACAGTGGCTTTTCTACCCAGACCCTGAACTGCATTCTATTGAAGGAAGCTGGTGCTTGTTGTGCTAGATGTTGTGATAGATGTTTTGATTGCAAAATAATATTCTGGGACACTGCTGCCTGGGATTTTTGTAGGTACTGTTAGCCAGAACAGGGAAAGAAGTGCCAGGGAGAGGGGCACTCACCTTGCCTCCCAGGGTTTGAGACAACTTCCTGGGACAGGATCAGTAAAGCCCACCTGGTGGTCTCAAACACTTAAGAATAGCCCCTTAAATCTGGCTTTGGTATTTTCTTTTCAAATACAATCTGTTCAGTGAATAAATCAGCATTAATAGGAGATATCAGTGAAGATATCAGTAACCTGAGATGGGCTGTTACTGAGCAATCTGTGTTTGCGGTTTCTGAATCTACTTGCCCAGCCTGTATTTGTGCCTGGGACTGCCCTGATCCAGCTTTCATCCTCTACCCTGTATTGATGCTGGGCCTTGCTCTGACACTGGTGCAGCACCCTGCACTTGACTATGCTGAATTTCATGAGTTTTGCACAAGGTTATCTGTCAAGTCTTTCAAGGTCCCCCTGGACAGTATCACTTCCTTCCTGCATGTCGGCCACGCCACACAGCTTGGTGTCATCATCAAACTTGCTGAGGGTGCATTCAGTCCAACAGTCCATGTCATCAACAAAGATGATAAACAGAACAGTTCTGATACTGACCCCTGAGGAAATCCACTTGTAACTGCTTGTGACTTGGACATTGATCTGTTGACTGTGCAACCATCCAGTCAATTCCTTATCCACTGAGTGGTCCATCAGACAAATCCATGTCTGTCCAATTAAGAGGCAAGGATGTCATGTGGGACAGTGGCAAATGTTTTGCACAAGCCCAGGTAGACAACCTCAGTTGCTCTTTCTGTATCCACTAGCACTGCAATGACATTGTAGAAGGACACCAGATTTGTTAGGCACAATTTGCCCTTAGTGAAGCTATGATGACATCTTTTGCCCTGCCTTTGTCCGACAAGCTTGTGGCAGTATCATAGAAGGCCATCAAATTTGTCCGGCAGGATTTACCCTTGGTGAAGCCATGCTGGCTGTCTTCAATCACCTCCTTGTTTTCTGTGTGCCTTAGCAGAGTTTCCCACAGGATATGGTCCATGATGTTGCTGGGCACAGAGGTGAGACTGACTGGCCTGTAGTTTCACAAGTTTTTTTTTCCCTTTTTAAAAATGAGGGTTATATACTTTCTAAGAGAGAGTTTTATTTGTTTAAAGATTTTTTTTTTCCTTTTTAATACATTCTTGCCTTGTTCCTGTGATATAAACTCCTTGCTACCCACCTCCATTCATTCATCATACAGCTGTGGCATGAAAAAGTTCTTGTCAGGCAAACTATTGCAAGAGGGTAGCTGCAATATTTCTAAAACACAGAAGATGTTCTGTGCTTGTCTGCCCACACAGAGCACTCTTTTAATTTAATTTCAGTGGCACATCACTGAGGTGATTTGGTTGATTTATTTTGGTTTCTTTTAGGCTTGAGTACGTGCTCTTTTTGAGATACTGCTCTCCAAATCTGAGAACTGTGGTAGATCTAATGCATTGCTACTAGCAACATAGAAATCCTTAAGAGTTAAAATTCCATAGTCATGGTTCTGAAAAAAAAGCTGTGTACAAGAAATGCAAGCAATTTCTTTTACAGACAGCTTTTCAAGTTACGTTGGTGAGTCAGTTGACTGGTCTTTTTTTTTTATCTGCCCCATGAAAAGCAAGTGCAAGTTAGTTCTTATCTAAGGTTTGCAAATAGAATCAGTTATCTTGTAAATCCACACCTAAGTTTTCTCTGAAAAATAAAACTTGGTTGTACTTATGCGTGTTTTGAGAAAATTTCTCACAGGAATAATTCTGAAAAGTACTAAGTTAAATACTTTCCATGAAGTGAAAAGCAATTAAAGAGCTATATAAATAGTCTATAAAGAAACATTGAGAGCTTTGGTACACTGAATTACTGTCTTGTTTAAATACTTCTTAATGCAGACAACTATAAAAGACATTCTTCTTTCTGTAAGCACCTGCTCCTGGTAGAAACAAGAGTTTTATTGATTTACTGCAATTTATTTTCTGCCTGGATTCTGGCCTTGACACTGTGAGAGGATTAATTGGAATTAATGGCATTTGCACAGCTAATTAAAGTCACTCTTCCTCCAGTCAAATCAATTCCTTTAATCAGAGAAGTAGCAAAGTCTTGCTCAGTTCCTGCAGTCTTGCATGTAAATGTTATTTACTTGAATAAGTATCTCTGCAGTCATTAGTGGTTGAATAATGATACGTGGTAATTTCTTCAACACTTGAAGAGCACAAATAATATACATATTCATTCCTATAGATAATGCAACAAAATAAGATTTTTTTTTTTTTTTTTAAATTTGAGGCTAATTAAAAACAGGTTTGTTTTCACTCTTGATCCATTCTTCAAGAAGGATTCTGAAGATGAGCATGGTAGTATCAGAGACTGTACTCTCAGGTTTTCTGCACTGCCCTAACACAACTAAATACTACGGCTCAAGAAAAATAATTTATCTATATAATCTAACCATGTAATCTGTTATTCTAAGCATTATGTAAAATAGCATGTTAACAAATTAACATGTAAAAAAGATCTTTTGTGGAAAACAGAAACAGGATGGAAATCACAACAAAAACATAATACTGTTAATGTGTGTTTCTGCTTGAAATGTAAGAGGCGTAACTTTTACTGTGGGAGAAGGCTTCAGAAGAATATTATTCTTAAACCAATCCATACTGCTAACTCATTGCTTGAGCTACAGTAAACTCTCTGCCAGTAAACATGCAAAGCATCAATGCCTACAATGGCCTTCTGAGTTGGTATTTCAGCCTGACTGCTCCATAAGTAAGAGCCAAAATCATTTTTGTTCTGTATGACAGTGGATTTATGTTCCATTTGATTTTTGCTGGTAGGTGACTTGTGACAAGGACGTGAAGCCAAGAACATATTGAAGATGTTGCTTGGCTATGGATCTATTACAGTAAATCCCTGCTTACATAATGTTTAAAGTGAATTATCTTTTAATGTAAATGAAATCTTAATTCATGTTATTGAAACAGAAAATCTTTGGGAATGAAACCAGATCATCATTTATTATGTGACTGTGATTACAAGTTCTGTTTCTGAGATATAGATCTAATTTCCAGGCTTAGAATATATTTATTATCTTTACTTTTATACTAGACCTACTCTGAAAAAAGGTGATGAAAAACATTTAAAAATAATTAAATTAATCTCTCCAGGCAAAATGTATGACTGGCATTATTCACATAGTTTCTTGTGAATGTTGAAGTATAAGTTTTCTTTATTTGAAAATTCACAAGAGAACAACTGCATGATTGCTTGTACTGGTAATTTTATTATAAATTTTGATCTTTGAAAATGTTAACTCTTGGCATTTAAGCAGGAAGATAAACTGTAACATGTGTCTTGCATCTATCATATGATGGATCATCCAGCAAGTTACAAGTAGAATATAATGGAGAAGGAGGGAAAGAGGAAAGGTGATTCTAAAGCTGTCCTGGTTTCAGCTAGGTTAAAGTTGATTTTCTTTCTAGTAGCTGTTGTGTTTTGGGTTTGGCATGAGAATGATAATGAAAATGCATATTGTTTTAGCTGTAGCTAGGTGATACATTAGTCAAGGACTTCCAACAGAAGTTGAGAAGGAACATAGGCGGAACAAGTTAGACAACAGAATATTCTGTGCCATAGACATGATGCTCTGTATATAAAAGGGAGTTGGCCAGGGGACAGGAGTTTGTGACTGTGGCTCAGGACGGACTGTCCAACCAATCATTAGATAGTGAGAGTGACTTATATCATGTTACTTTATCTTATATATTCTTTTGCCATGATGATGATGATTACTATTATTTTTATTATCCATTATTGCTCTGTTAAATTGTCTTTGCCTCAGCCCATGAGGTTTTTTCCTTTCCCCTCTGTTTTTTTTTTCCCCTCTTCATCCTACCCTGCTTGGAAGAGAGGCAGGGTGAATGAAGTGAGAGAGCAATTGCATGGTCCTAGTGGCCTGCCGGGTGGGCCAAAACTTCTTCAACAGCTATCTCTATTTTAACATAATCATTTGTACTTCAGACTAGGTTCATCTCTGCATTGAAACTGTTTTCCATGAATATAGTCTTTATATCATGTTACAAGGACTGTAACATGAATTGCTTGTCAGTTTTTAGATGTAAAAATTGTAATTTAATTTTAATTTTAATAATTTTAATAATGGTCAGTGGGTGCTGAAAGGTCATATTTTAACACCTGTGCAAAATTATGCTGATTCTTAGGCTTTCTTTTAAGGTATATGTAAGTAGTTTGTGGGCCTGTCCAGTCCAGATAAATAAGCCACAACGATGGGAAATCCTTAAATAATATCCTTAAATAATAGAGGAAGTTTTGTGTTCCCTACTGCAAAGTGGTTTGTAATAAAATAATTAAATAATCTTCAAATTTTGAAAGTTTTGTTGATGTACTCTTTTTCCTGAATGTTGGTGGGAATTTAGATATTCAAAGAAAAATTACAAGAAAGGTTAAATGTAAAGTTTCCATTTCTAGGAAAATTCAACCTTTTCACTGTCATCTGATACTAAATTAACGCATCCAAATTAAATCAAAGGGTTAAAAAGCCTTTGACTTGTTTCTGAATTAGGGTATTCTGTAGAAAAGAAAGACTCTTGAAGGTCTACTTCAAATACCTACCTATATGATGTTTGAGTCTGTTTATCCTCAGGTAGGATTGCAAATATATTTTGCTGTGCAGTTGCTTCCAAAAACTGTAAGCTAGCTCAGTGCAGTGTAGTCTATTTAGTCTATTCAGGGAATCACCATATTCATAAGGGATCAAAAAAAAAAAATATGCAATTTTTCCTTCTTTAGACAGTTTGGTGCTGAAGTATTTCAGAAGCTATAATTTAGAAGCCCAGTTCCGAGCCATGTAAAAGACAGATTTCCATTACAGAGGTAGTTTGGCAAACTAATATGCTTTGGGATGAATGTCTTATTGAAAGCTTCATGACAACAATTCAGTACCTGTTCACAGAAAAGTTTTTTCTCATTCTTCATTTCACTGCTGAAAATCTTCTGAACTGATAGAGCTGAAATAGCAAATATCTTTCAGATGCCATCATCTTAACTTAGAAAATCCCCAAAGATTTTAATTTAGTTATTTGAAAATGTCACCTTTGAGTTATCTGCATTTGTAGTGAGAAGTTTCTCAAGAAAAACACTATTGCAGCTGCATTTTGTCATGGTTTAATCCCAGCCAGCAGCTAAGCCACTTGGTCACTCAACCCCAGAGGTCTGATGGAGAGAACTGGAAGGTAAGAAGACTCATGGGTTGACATTAAAATAGTTTAATAATAGAAACTAATAGTAATAATTAAAGGAAAATAACAGAGAGAAAGAAATAAAATCCAAGAAAGTGATGCAAATGAAAATTCTTTAAGAGCAACAGCCCTTCATCCCAGGGTGTAAAAATCAGAAAAGTAGAGCAAAAGACCTGCATGGCTGAGTTGAGACCTGCATGGCTGAGTTGAGACCTGCTTGTCAAACTAAGCAGTAAGAAAAAGTTGCACAGGCAGTGAAAACAGGGACAGGTGTCCTGGGAAGAGCACGGGGACACTGGCAGTAGTGTAGGGCTGAGATCAGGAAGGCCAAGAAGCTGGACCTGAACTTGGCAAAAGACACAAAGACTGATTAAGGGCTTCTACAGGTATGTCAGCCAGAAAAGAAAGGTCAAAGAAAGTGTACCCCTCATGATGAGCAAAACTGGCAAAATGGTAAGTGGATGTGGAGAAGAATGAAGTACTCAACAACAGTTTTGCCACATTCTTCACTGCCAGCCTCTCTCCTGACACCACCATCAGGTGGACAGACTACAAGGCAGGGACTGGAGGATGAAAATCCCTCCCACTGTAAGAGAAGATCAGGTTTGTGATCACCTGAGGATCCTGAACATACAAAATTGTATGGGACCTGGTGAGATGCATCCCATAGTCTTGAGGGACTTGTTTGATGTAGTTGCAAAGCTACTGCCCATGATATTAAAAAAATCATGGCAGTGAAGGGAAGTCCCTGGAAGCTGGAAAAATGGAATCCTTGCATCCATTTTTGAAAAAGATAGAAAAGAGGACCCTGGGAACTACCAGCCTTTTATCCTCACCTCTGTGCCTTGGAAGATCATGGAACAGATCCTCCTAAAAGCTATGCAAAGGAACATGGAGAACAGGGAAGTGATTTGAGACAACCAGCATGGCTTCACCAAGGTCAAGTCCTGTCTGACCAACCTAGTGGCCTTCTATGATGGAGTGACTACATCGGTGGACAAAGGAAGACCTACAGGTATAATTTACCTGGATTTCTGTAAGACATGGTTCCCCCACAAGAATCCTTCTCTCTGAATTGGAAAAGTATGAATTTGATTGGTGGATAGTTCAGTGGATAAGGAATGGGTCAGATGGCCGCATCCAGAAGGTATTGATCAATGGCTTAATATGGAGATGGAGCTTGCTGACAAATGGTGTCCCTCAAGGATCCATACCAAGACATATACTGTTCAATATTGCCATCAATGACAGAGAGAGTGGGATCAAGTATACTCTCAGCAAGTTTGGTGATGACACCAAGCTGAGTGGTGCAGTTAACAAGCATGAGGGAAGGAATATCATCCAGAGGTACCTGGACAAGCTTGACAAGTCGGTCCATGTGACCTCATCTGCAAACTGTGGGGCCCTACGCCTGCATTGAGGCAACCATGGTATCAAAAAGATTAGGCACAAAGGAATTGAGAACAGCGCTGCAGAGAACGACTTGGACATTAAAGCTGAGGAGCAACTGAGGACAAAAAAAAAAGTACTGTGGTTGGGAGGCTTCTACTTGAAATATGAGAGGAAAGTACATGGTAACTTGTGTTTCTGCATGTGAGGGGAGTATTTCAAATATCAGCCTTGGAGTGTGCCAGTCAGGGCAGAAGCTGACAGTGTACAGAGAAATGTCTAGAAATCATAGGTTGTGATGGCCACTGATAAATACCTGTGCCTTGGAAAATAAACACAGATAATAAATCAAAAGTTACAAGGTGTTTTCTTTTTTTTTTTTTTTCTTTCACTTAATCTGAATTTTCCATACCAACACAAGCTTACAAAGAGTGAATGATGAGCAGGGGATAGAAAGTTATTTCACAGTACTCTAAAACACAAGGGCTTTTGTGCAGTAGTTGAGGTCATGCGCAGTGTTGGAAGCAACACTAACAACAGAAAATGGAGTCAGATAGCTGCCTAGCTGTTTTTTGGACAAGAAACTGTAAAAATTAATGTATGCTCTGTAAAAAAGTGAGTGTCAGGAAAATGTTTTTTAAAATGAAAATTTTGTTTCTTTAGGGGTTGAAAAGCCTCACTGTACTCTCTGGGACATGGTCGTTCTTCCTGTTAGGACAGATTCAAAGTTTAATGAAGTTTATAGTAATACTGATGACTCCGAAAGTCACCAAGTAATGTTCAGTGCACGTAGACCTTATGGACAATTGATAGTTGACTCCTGATGTTAGTGCTGCCAAAGAAAAAAAATGATGGAAAGAGAAAAAAGCTTTTTTTTTTTTTTTTTTTTCCAGAAAAGCAGGAGATCAGAATAGTCTATGACTGAACACATCATGAAAGTACAGTGACTGTCTTATTTGTGAACTCTGAGACAGATTGCTGCCATCTTCACTAAGAACTCCTACTCCATTTACTGTATTTGCTCCTAAACCTTGATGCAAAATGAACCCACTTTTTCCAGTTTCTTGTTAGGTTTAGACTCAGTGCTCATTTTCAATGATTTTACAGCATGATCCCATTTTATAAATACAAACTTATTTTCTTCTGTGTCATCCCCAACCCCTCCAGCTCCTCTTATTTCTAAGAAGAAAAGACAGAGTACAACTCTGCTGTTCAGACCTAAAGACCATTAGAATCACAATGATTTTATGCCAAACATATGAAAGAAAGAAGGATAAGAAAGACAATTATGTGTTGGGGTTATTTTAGTAGGCTATTAAAAATCTTTTACATCTAGTTGGTGACATTCACTTTCCTCTTTACTAAGGAATGTCAAAGAACAACCTTGTTGTTTACTTGTAAAGTCAGAGATTACATCATGCATAACATTTTAACAAGAGGCTTATATCCAAGCAACAGTAACTTCTAGATATCATTCTAAAGAATTAGGCAGTAACTTTATTTAGCTTTTACATATATATTGGAAAGATGAAAGCTAGTATGAATTAGTATCACAGATATTCTTATTTATAAGATAGGAATTTTAATGCAGTAAAATTTTACCTTAACTCTTCTTTCCTTATAGAAAAAAAAAAAGTAATTTCCTCATAGAAAAAAAAAAGTAATTTAATTCATTATATATGAAATACCATATTTCATATCTATATTCATACTGTCAGTTCAGATGAAGCCTAGAACAGACAAGTTTAAAATTATAAAATCAGGGTGGAAAATTCTTTTATTCTCTTGAAGACTGTTACACTGTATTAAACTTGGAAAATACTGTTAGTTTTACAACATTAAACTTTTTTATGCTGTTTAGATTTATCTCCACAAAGTGACAAAACCTAATTAGCTTGCAGAAACCACTAGAAATTGAGTATTGAAACAGTTTTGAGAATGACCTCTGCAAAAGCACCAGGATGAAATGATAGTCCTTGTGGTGCAGAGTCACCAGGTTAGTATTATAGACCTGGGATTATTAGGTGATGAATCATCTGAAGATGCTTGGTAGAGATACATTTTTCATTTCAGACTGCACAGAACTACTATTTGATACATCAATATTGGCACAACTTCTGTTTGGAGAAGGAAGTGTTAAAACTTCCCTGTATTCATCCAGCATGGACATTGAGGGACAGCTTCATATTGTATGTCCATAACCTGATGACAGAGTCAAAACTGCAGCATCATGGACAGAGCATGCAGAATGGCAGGGACCTCTGAAGGTCTCCAACCATCTCCCCAGAGCAGCTTCAGATGTGGGGTCAAACTAGGTTGCTCAGGGTGGGGACTGGAAACTGCAAGGAAGGGATGGTACCACCACTCTGGGCCCCAATCTAATTACCAGTTTTCCTTGTGGTGTAAAAGGTTTCCCTTACCTCCAGCCTCTCTGGCCCTGCTCAGTTTGCTACCCATCAGGACCCAGAACTTGCTGCCCAGAGCTGCCCCTAGCCACACTGGCATCCCTGCTGGGGCTCTACGTCCCTGGAACAGTGCTGCACAATGTTTAGCCTTAACTAGCATGGAGAACCTGTCATCCTCTTCCTCCTGCTGGTCCTTGCTCATCTACACAGTGGCTCTGCTCTCATGAGCATTGACTACTGTGCTCCAGCTTGGGATCGCTTGTAAACAAATAGACATGCACCTTGTCACCTCCCTAGGTTTCTGATGAAACGCTGCTGTAGGAGCCTATTTGTTCCCAGCCACAAGGCCAAGCATGACATAGAATCACGGAATGGTTGGAGGGACCTTGAAGATCAATGAGTTCCAACCCCCCTTCCATGGGCAGGGACACCTCCACTACATCAGGCTGCTCAAAGACCAATCCAGCCTGGCCTTAAACACTTCCAGGGATGGGGCAGCCATAACATCCCTGGGAAACCTGTTCCAGTGCCTCACCACTCTCACAGGAAAGAATTTCTTCCTAATATCCAATCTAAATCTTCTTTCTTCTAGTTTAAAGCCATTACCCCTTATCCTATCACTACACTTCCTGACAAAGAGTCCCTCTCCTCTTCTGTAAACTCCTTTCAGACACTGGAAGACTGCTAGAAGGTCCCCCCAGAGTCTTCTCAAGGCTGAACAGCCCCAGCTCTCTCAGCCTGTCCTCATAGGAGAGGTGCTCCATCCCTCTAATCATATTTGTGGCCCTCTGCTGGACATGTTCCAACAGTTCTATGTCCTTTCTCTGTTGAGGACTCCAGAGCTGGACACAGTAC
>VZRU01000790.1:43136-55280 GCA_013398155.1 Pedionomus torquatus
AACACTTACTTCCAAACTTCAGTCATCTGTAAAATGAAATTGTACTTTTTGCTACTTACAACTTTTTTTTTTTTTCTGAATTGTTTGCCTCTTTGTTTTTTTTTTTTTTTCCTGGAAACAGATTGCATTAGGCTTTGAACAACCTGACCTAGTGGAACATATCCCTACCTGTGGCAGGAGGGTTAGAACTAGATGATCTTTAAGGTCTTTTCCAACCCAAACCATTCTATGATTCTATATTTCTGTATTACTGAATATTATTTATAATGTCTTCAACAGTGCATTAACTGATTTCCAGTTAATGTTTCATGCATTAAAATGACACTCTCTATATAGAATCATAGAATGATTAGAGTTGGAAAGGACCTTGAAGATCATTGTGTTCCAACCCCCCTGACATGGGGTTGGAACCTCCCACTAGACCAGGTTGCTCAAAGCCCTATCAAGCCTGGCCTTAAATACTTCCAGGGATGGGGCATCCACAACCTCCCTGGGCAGCCTGTTCCCATGCCTCACCACCCTCACAGGAAAGAATTTTTTCCTAATATCCAATCTAAATCTCCCCTCTTCCAGTTTAAAACCATTACCCCTTGTCCTATCACTACACTTCATGACAAAGAGTCCCTCTCCTGCTCTCCTGTAGCTCCCTTCAGATACTGGAAGGCTGCAATAAGGTCTCCCCGGAGCCTCCTCTTTTCCAGGCTGAACAGCCCCAGCTCTCTCAGACTGTCTGGAGATCTTTCAATAGTTTAGACTTTTAATCTTATTGGAAAATATACTTTAAATTCTGCTCTTTACATTTTAGCTACTACTAAATGGCACTTGATATGTCCTGATATGGAAAAGTGAGGATTTTATTTTTAAAATCTTTATTTTGTTCACTTAAAACTTTTTATTTTGTTCACTTAAAACCTTTATTTTGTTCACTTAATTGCATTGCGTACATTCTTTCTTCCTTTTGATTTGCAGGCAAAAACCTGAATAGTCTACAAAAAGAAATTACAGGAAGTGTTATGATCTGAATTTATTCAGGCTGTTTTCTAATATGCATCAACAAATCCTTTTACGTATGTTTTGACCATATCTATAATACAAACAGTGATTGCACTCATATTTTTTTTTATTGCCACTGCTCTGGGTATAGTAGCCGGAGTAAAATCTCTAATGCAGTCTTTTTATAAATATAATATGGTTTTAGTTACACATTTTGATATGAAAATATTTGGAAATACTTTGGAAATTTGGAAAACCTTGGAAATGTTTTTCCTGCAGAGAATTCTCAAAATATTTACTCAATCACTTGACCTATTTTTTGTGCACAAGAATTTTTCAGACTGAGGAGGAGTAAGACATATAGAAAAGCAATTGGAGTTGTTAATTTTGTGATTGCAAATGGTTCTGAAAAACCTTACCAGCAGTAATGGAAAAAAACATAGACATGTGGTCTAACCCTTCACACTGTAAAAACTTTTCTGAGGATTAGTGAAAAGATGTTATTAACTAACCTGTAGTTATTATGTTCTGTCAAAGGGCTCCCATACTTCAAAAAGCTGTAAGAATACAAAATACAAGAATACTTCAAAAGTGTAAGAATTTAATCTTTAATGGAAGTAAGCAAGATAAGCAAGCTTCTTCATTCTTCTGTTCCTTGTTAATGGTTCTTCCCATTTTGAAAATGGATTAACTGGCATGTGAGGGTTTTTCTGATTTTTATTTTTTTTTGCAGATGGAGCAACAGTAGGTAGTGAAAAATATCCATTACTCAGCTAACTCTGATTTACCAGATTAGCTATATCCTGTTCCATCTCTAGCTTTTGATTTTACAAAGGGCATTTTTAAATCACATTCCTGGCTATTATGCATGTGGAAATATTTCTACTATTTTTCTCAGAGCCTTGTAGTGCTTTCCAGTAGAAGAGCTAGTTATCAAAGGAGTTTGAGACAGTACAGTTTCCTACTTGAAACAATGTCTAACCCTGGAAGGCTTATGAGGATTTCTTTTGGAATAGCTTTATAATCTAAGTCCTCCATCTGGGTTTATTAGCTTACTTGAAACAAAGTTCCACCTGTGTGTAGGATTAGTGAGATAATGACTACCAAAATATGTTATGTGCCTTCTTTTTTTTTCCCTCTTTTTTGTTCCCCCAGATGGACTGTATAGGTGATAATGAAATTCTATCTGCATAGTGTTCATGAACATTCAATACACAACTTGGCCTTGAATTTTTATAATGTTGATTTATCTAGACATGTGTCATAGAGAAGTTCAACATGATAGAGAAGTTGTTCCCAACCATGACATTTCAAGGTTACAATCTAATTTGGACCTCTTTCTTGAGACTTTACCTTGAAGCCCTCTGTTTGTGACCTTAAGAAAGCTTTGTTGCTATTTTCTTCCAATTCCTAAGCAGGCACGTCTTTACTAACTTCAGAAAAATTATTGCAGCTCTATCGAAGGTGTATGTCCCAAACTGAACACAAAAACTGGGAAAAAAATATCAATTAATAACTTTTTGTGTTCCTAGCAGTCAGTGATAAGGAGAATGGCCCTAGTAGGGTGTATTTCTGTGCCATTTCCATGGCAGGAATCCAGATCAGCTGTATATATAAAAATTACACCAGTGCAATGTTTTAGATCTGTGTCTTGTAGACTACGTGTTTTTACCTAATGTTCTTTCTTGAGTCTCCTCTCAGCCAGCTGTATTTAACGTATCATTACACAGAGTGCTTTGTTCCCCTTGGGTATGGCACACTGAGACACAGAGATACAGAGAATTGCTAATATTTGTTACACTTTTGCAGGATGTAGTATGACAAATGACAAATAAAGGACAGTATTTTTCAAATATGAATAATTAATAAATTAAACTGGTTTTATTATCTGTTCTTTCAGCTTCAATTTCATGGTGATTAATTTTTTTATTAAAAAAAAAATAAATTGTGTATCCTAAAAGAAATTGGATTATTCATAATTCCTAAAAGAGGGGCCCCACAGGAAATATGCAGAGCGACTCTTTATCAGAGAGTGTACTGATAAGACAAGGGGTAATGGTTTCAAACTGAAAGAGGGTAGATTAGATTAGATATTAGGAAGAAATTCTCTAAGAGTGGTGAGACACTGGAACAAGTCCAGAGAAGCTGTGGATGCCCTATTCTTGGAACTGTTCAAGGCCCAGCTGGATGGGGCTTTGAGCAACCTACTTTAGTGGGAGGTGTCCCTGCCCATGGCACAGGGGTTGGAACTCAGTGGTCTTCAAGGCCCCTTCCAACCCACACCCTTCTATGATTCTATGACAGTTCATTTCCTGAATCCTGAGGAAGTGGTCAGATTTTAATGAGTGAAAATACCTAGTTGACTATTCCCAGTGTAGTTTATTTCATTATCTGTTTAGTTATTTACTTGAGCATTTTTCTTAGAATGACAAGGGGAAGTTAAAGGACAGCTATTTTCAGGGGAGATTTCCAGAAAGTGGTATAAATTTATCCAAGTAACAAAGCAGCCTACATGCAACTGGGTGTCCAGAAACCGAGACATGCTTTCTTTTTCAAAATTAGTTTACCATTTTTTGTATTAGGTACAGAAGCATGAAAATTGGCCAATGGTTGTTCAATGAATACGCCAAAATAATTAGCCTGGAGTGGTGGGCTATTTATTTTGAAATGAGCAGCCTTTTGGAAACTACATTTTATTAGATTTCTTTTTTCCAAGAGAATTTCATTGGGACTTTGGGTGGAATGTTGAAGTTTTGAAACTTTTTAATGATCCCTGTTAAAAACCAGGGAGCTTATTAAATATTTGGATACCAGTGCACTTTTAAGAGTAGCTTAAGCTCAGTAGCATCATAATACTCTTGCAAGGACTACCCTTGGCTCATCCAAAGGCAAACCATTTGAATTTACTCAAATACAAAAACAGCATTCAAAACCAATCTAGTGGTATTATCTCCTTTTCAGGTTTTCATTCTTGTTTGGTCTAGCATAATATAATTACTGGCAGATGTCTAAGGTAATGCCTTAGAAAAAATGCCAAAATACCCTAACTGGTATCATGCATTTGGCTAAGTATCCCGCAGTGCACTAAATACTAACACCACTGTTTGAATGGCTGTTCATTTACATCACTTAGCAGTGTCATTAAGGCTCCAATTATCCAACACACAATCTCTTAAAATTCTCAGTGGGTAAGCTACTCAATTTTACAAGTATCACCCTATTCTCGTCCCAATTTAAAATATGTTTCAACCCAACTGATTATGTAATCTAGGGCTACATTGTTTTAGTACTCAATTAAAAGAAAGTGTTCGTCTATGTCAAACTAGTGGCATAGCCTTTTCTCATTTCCTTGATGTTACCTGGGAACATTGTGAGCCAACTGTGCTGTTTGGGGACCAAATTCCTTTATATTTGTGGTGTTTCCTTTTCCAGAAACTTTGAGATGATCAGAGGTCCCCCCAAGCTGTCTTGATAGGAATATGAAATATTTCTGTACTATCTTAAATATTTTGGAGTCATTGGTGTTTGTGTAAATGAGCACAAAGTATTCCCAAATTAGAAAGACAGTTTCACATGCATTTTTCATAGATATAGAAAGCCATCCAGTGGGCAAGACTTTGGCTGCTAAAAGCTGGCTTATGTTTGTTTTCAAGACTGTGTTTAACTCCACTGTTTACAGTAACACATGCATTTCACTCTCCTTAATGCTGATGTGGAAGTGTTTGCATTACTAATGTGTGAGCTGATGTTTTGGAGATTCAAATAATTAGTAAAAATAATCTCCTTGTCCATGGCAGCCAAAAACTTACCTTGATAATAACAGGGAGATTCTCTCTGCCTGTTCTGACCATTTGATGCCACAGATCAGGCTGACCCCTACTAGCACAGCATGTCTGTCTGATGATGTTTAGCCATTAAGTGCAAAGTCAATTAACTCACCCCATCTTGCAGGAAGGCATTGTGGACAGCTGGAATTTGCAGGACAATAAGCATTTAAATTGGTGTCTAGCTCATAGAGACTATAACACTGAATTTGATCACAGTATGATGACATACATTCTCTGCAGCACTGTAGCTGCGCCTACCAGAAAAATTACTCTCCAGGGCTTGTTTCTGATGTCTTTCCTTGGTTGGTTCCCCCTTGGAGCCTTTACTGGGAGCCTCTCCTTCTCTGAGAAGTGCCAACCCCTTTGTTGGTGTGAGTGGTTGCCTCTACCTATCAACAGATGTAGGCTAAGGCTTTGTTTCATTGTGCTCAGTTTTTCAATCTGATCCAGGTGAGTTAAATCACTCTGAATTTAAAGGGCCAGGCTTCCAAGCTTATCTGAAATGGTGGAAGCTCTTGGATGTTTTGCTCTATAGTTACCAGCAATAACTTCTTTAAGCTAGTATAGCAGTAACCAAAGAAGGTGCAGTTGTAGCTTAAAAAAATGCAGTTTTAGACAAGTATATTTTTTTTCCAGGGTAGATGTACCCACAGATATTTTAGCCTAGTAGCCTAGCTGGATGAATGAGAGTATGAAGATCACTGCCTTAATAGAATAGTCACTTGCAACTTGAGATTTGTTTTCTCAAAACATAGCAATGTGCTTAGTCTGAAGCTCTCAAGTTATTCTGCTGAAGTCAATAGAGCTTCTCACATTTTAAATAATTTGTTTAAGCTTCTATTTAATTTAACTTTTTTCAAAGAATAAAATAACAGGAAAGTGTAATCGTAGATGTAAGACATGCTTCAGTTTGTATAATCCTGAAGCTCAAAATATTATATTCGAAAGATTTAATTAGATCCTACAGCTAAATCATTATTTAGAAAAAAATCAGCAACCAACAAGTACATATTATTACTAATATACTGCAGAGGATTATTTATATAACTGAAAGTCTCTGAATTACCAGGGGGGAGTAAAGGAAAAAAATCTTTATTAGTAAACTTTAACTATGAGAACTGAAATTGGAGGTACTGCCTTGTTTCCTATCAATGTTCACTTGCTTTTAACCTTTATTTTTCAAAATGCAGCTATGGAACTGTGGGTGATGTTGAAGGTGAGAGGTTTGGCTTTGTTGGTTGGTTTTGGTTTTTTTTTTTTTGGGGGTGGGGGGGGGGGTTTTTGTTTGTTTGTTTGTTTTCTTTTCTTTTTTTTTTTTTTTTAAATTTTTTTAAATACCTCTGATAGTCAGAGACCAAGTGACCTTTTTTTCCCAGTGGGTAGAAGAAAGTTTTAATGCACTCACAGTAGTAGTGTCTGAAGTATTTTATCTGAATTATAAATTATTTTCCCCTGTATTTGTGTGTACACATATGTAGAAATTGAAGTGCTTCAACTTTTCTCTATGTAAGCAACAAAATACAACAATGCTGCATATTTTTGAATCATTTCTGTAGAATAAGTAGGCGTTCATTTTATTGTGATATTATTATCAGGAATAAAATGTCCCTGTGAGGTGCTGAGAACTGTCACAATGGAAAGCCTGCATAAGGATGGAAATCCTTGAACTCCAACAGGGGTGGTAGTAGGCCTGTAACTCTTGACAAGAAAAGCCAGAACTCCTGTTTCTCAGGATTTCTGTGACTATAGCTGGGCCTTAGTTAAGCTGAAATGGCAAATAAACTTCACACATTGTTTATCAGGTAACTGTGTCCTGACCTTAGAGAGGGACTTCCAGTGATCTACAGCCTAAGGGGCCCTTCTGTTATCTCACCTTTTTGCTTCAGTAATTCCCCTGCTCAATAGACTGATGCTGCATGCCCCCACACACTAAACAAAAGTGAAAAACAGTGACCTTACCTTTCTGCTTTTATCTACTGCTATGAAAAAGACCTCAGAACCCAAGAATTCATTACTGATTTTGGCACTGCAAAGATCATTAGTTAAATGTAGATTTGTAAAACCAAGCACATAACTGGAGACTCTGTGAATGGTGATGATAATTATGAGATGGAAAGACTCTGGATTCAAATAATGGCTGAGTTTTGCCTTAACGTGGCTATGAGCCAAAAAGAAACCTAACCAACAAAGTCTTTATTAGTGGACACTGTAACAGTTCAATAAAGTGTCTACATTGTCCAGGGGTGTCTACCACTGTAATAACCCTACGAATCCCTTATTTTTGCTGATATTTTATGGACTAATTAATTCCAGATTTGTGTTTGAGTAAACAGCAAATGTCTGTCCCTCATTGTGGTATGAATTTAAAATGAAATTTTTGGATACTTAGCCAGGACTTATTGCAGATGAAAGGTGACAGAAGTAACAATGGCAAATAGTTTTCTTTGTTAAATACATATTTCAGAAGAAGAAAAACTTTACCTCAAGACTGAAAATGTCATCTTTGCCATTAAGGCACATAAGGTGCACATTTCATTCCTTAAAGTCTCCTGTGATGCATTTCAAAAGGATTTATGTCCATATTCCAATTTCAAGAGTAGTGCTTCTAAGAATATACTTATATTCTCTTCTTCTCCCCCTCCCTTGTTTACCCAGAGATAGTGCATTAGTTGCAAAAGACTTTCTCAAATAACTACAAGTGTGAACTCATTTCAAAGTGGTAAATTTATTGCTACAGGACTCAATGGAAAAAGACTAACTTTAGTCTTTTTAGTGTAATTTTAATTGAAAATATACAGCATATGAACCAGATAATTTCTCTGGAATCATAGAATGGTTAGATTTGGAAGAGACTTTAAAGATCATCTAGTTCCAACCCCCCAGGGACACCTCTTACTAGACTGGTTGCTCAAAGCACCATCCAGCCTGAACTGCGGCTTTGAGCCAACACCTCCAGGGATGGGGCAGCCACAGTTGCTTGGGAAAACCTGTGACAGTGTCTCACCATATTTAGAGCAAAGAATTTCTTCCTACTATCCAAATGAAATCTAATCTCTTTCAGTTTAAAACAATTATGCCTCATCCTGTCACTGCACTCCCTGGTAAAGAGTCCCTCCCTCTCTTTCCTGTAGGGCCCCTTTAAGTGCTGGAAGGCTGCTGCAATGTGTCTCCAAAATGAACAACCCCAATTCCCTCAGCCTGTCTTCACAGGAGAGGTGCTCCAACCCTCTGATGATGTTTATAGCCCTCCTCTGGACTTGCTCCAATAGGCCCATGCCTTTCTTAGGTGGTGGGTCCCAGAGCTGGACGAATTACTTCAGGTGGGCTGTCACCAGAGCAGAGTAGAGGGGCAAAATCACCTCCCTGGACCTGCTGCTTGTGCTTCTTTTGATGCAGCACAGAATGCTGTTTGCCTTCTGGGCTTTAAGTGCAGATTGCCAGTGTATGTTGAGCTTCTCAGCAACCAACACCGGCAAGTGGAGGTTTTCATCTTAGTGTGATATTGTTATCGGGAACGATGAAAGCTTTCCCATGGAATAACAGCTTTTGGTGTACTTCTTGCAAACTGGTGGGGTTTTTTTTTTTTTTTTTTTTTTTTTTTTTTTTTTTTTGTTGTTGGTTGTTTTGTTGGTTGGTTAGTTAGTTTTTTAGTTTGCTTTTGTTTTTTTGTTGTGTGCTTGGGTTTTTGGTGATTTTTTTTTGTAAGTTTTGGTTTTGGGTTTTTTTTTCCGAGCTAACTAACGCTGTGTTTCCAAGGCTTTCCCCCTTCATTTCCCCTTATTATCAATCCATTCTCACAGTAAGTGCAAGGGCCAGTTGGAGGATCAGTGATAGATTTTATTTATATTTGCTGTGACTGACACTAACTTCTCATATTCCATTTATAAAAAAAATTTAAAAATAAAAAAACCCTGCAGTATTGCTCTCTTACCAGTACTTATTCTTGCTGTAGTGCGTATTGAAAACAGGTAAGACATGACAAGAAAATCTACCTCATCTTTTTAAAGATTCCATCTTCTAATATCAGGAATTTTCTCACCTGAGATACCAGTTGTGATCATTTAACAAAACATCCTTCAGTTTTCATGACAGATATTACCTCCATAACCTTTTTATGGTAAACTGACATGCTGATTAGAGAATATTTGCCATATAAGGAAAAAATGTATTATTGAAAGATAGGTGAAGCATGTTTAAATAGTTAGATTTTTAGCTGTCCATAGCTAAAAATGCAGAGATTACCAGAATTTTGAAAAAGCAAGAATAAAAATAAACAGGAGAAACTTGTGATCTGAATGTCTGTCCACAGTTATGCAGGGATCAAAAGCTCTTTCAAAAGACACGTACTGCTCACTAGCTCACGTGCACATACTTTCATATTTATTAGAGACTTGAGAAGGAGCTTTTAGCAATGACTCCATAGTCACTGACTTAAATTGTGGGAAGATTAATATATCTGTAAATATTGTAGGGCTATCAGGATGTGGAGTAGAAAAAAAATAATCCATGAAGATTAAGGGTACAACAGACTTTGCACATGTATTGACTTCACCTAACTTAGCATTATTCTTTTTCTCCCAATTTTCAGTGTTTCTGGGCATTGTTAAATAAGTCCTACAGTCTTAGACACATGAAAATATTTTATTTTTTTTCTCTACAAATCTGGCTTAGACTAAGAAAAAGAAAAAGTGAAAACATTTCAGAAACTTCTCCTTCCATAAAGATTTTTTAAAATGAAAAAAAAGTGCTACATGCATTTGACCTTAAGAAACTGTCAAGAAAATTCAATCGAAGAATCATATGAAAATGCATTTTGTATTGTTGTAAAGATGAAGACTTCATCCAGCTTTGTCCACAGTGTCTTCTTCTTGCATTTTTCTCATGGGAAAGTCAGTCAGGTTAGGAATTTGCACTGTAATTCATGGTAAACTAGGCAGCTGCTGCCCACAGGTATTTCCATGAAACAAGATAACCAAGATCCTGCTTGGCCTACCCTGACACTAAGCATTTTTCTCTCAATGCAATTTTCATGTTTTCCTTCCAATGATTATGGCATATCTAATCCCTAAGTAAACAAGACTGGCATGAAATGGGGCAGAATTGTTACTGAAATCCTGACACTGAAGAAGTAGACAGGCTAGGAGGTGAGGATGGTAAAGAAGTTTTATGAGTGGAACAGACAATAATAGATGTTATGAATCCTTTTGCTGCAGATATCATGCAGGTCAGTCTACATCTGGATCAGTTCCAAGAATGCAGATCATTATTAGAGTTTATCTTGCTCCCGTTTAATTTAACAGATTTAGTTAAATGGGTACAATGTGTACAATTTTTATTTTTCTTGAGCGGAAGTGGCCAAACATGGAGCTCCTCCTAAACTAAATAGCTACACATTTTTTCCATTTAAAAGCCCAGTCCAGTGGGATTAATTAATGAGATGAAGTCTGACTCAGTGAATGTCCTAGTGAATGTCACTGACACTCATTTCACAGTTGCAACAAAGAATCTTGTTAGAGAACAAATTAACAGTGCATCTGGAAACAGAACCAAAAAGCCATCAGCTCTGACATCCCAGTGATAGTCTCACAGAGGCTACTCTGCACTCCCGAAGTATCAGTACCTGGTACAGATACATGGATATAGATCATAAATCTGTTGCACAACGGTGCTGGAGGACCTCCCAAGAAGCACAGATATATACAAAATAAGCCCATTTGCATCTTACATGACAAGCTATCCTTCAGTTGATGCCAGCTCTTTCTGCTGTCAATTAGATGGTGATATCTAGTAGGAGTAAGGCTGGGAGGACTGATGTTGTTGAAGTTTCCAGGTATACCATGGCCATACTTTAATCATGATTACCTCTAAACCTTGAACAACCCGTGATGCATTCAATGGTGAAAAAAGTACTTTTGTACCAAGTGACAATTAACTTCAAATATAGGGACACAGGTATGCAAACAGCACATCCAACTTAATAATTTAAAACTGCAGAGCAAATAGCACAGTTACAGCTCTATCTGTATGGTATAATTAAATTAAGAAGATTGAAAAAATATTGCTAGTTGTTTCAAACAGAAAATGTTGGAACTTAGAAAATAAATATTTAATGTCATTCAAAGTAAATACATCAATGTACAGTGGGGTGTATGTAGGGAGAAATTCTATGAGCAGAATACTAAATACAGTAAAAATACAACAAGAAAACATTCCAAAGTTTGTAAGAAGATATACCAAAAATATCCGATATTTCAGATAACTGATCAAAGGTTTGTATGCCTGTGAGTGTTTGGCCAGATATCAAAAACAGATAGATGACTTTGGATCCCTTTGTTCTAGGAAATTCCTCCTGAGAAACATCAAAAAAATCTGAGATTTTTAATTATTACCTCTCTGCTATTTTTTTTTTTTTTAACATTTGTTGATATTACCTGAAAGTCAGTCCAAGTTCTTCTAGGAAAGTCAGTCCAAGTTCTAGTAGCATATTTTTGGTATGGAAATCTTTTCTAAGCTGTCAGCCATACATGACTTCTTAAGATAAAGATGTGATGCCTGTTTACTTAGCACCCTTTTCCTCTTGAGGAATTTCTGGGAATCTGCAAGAGAGATGTCTATGATCTGTACCAAGATTTTTAATTCTCTTTACTACATACTGAGTGAAATTTCTTTTGAAAGTGTGTAGGGAGCAATAGAAAAACCTTACAAAAGTACAAATGTATAGTAGAGAACACTACATTAATAGTGTCTTGGCCACCTAGCCTTGTAGACCACAATGTTTGCAGTTAAATGCTCCCTTTAATTTTAGATATATTATCTGTGGGATACTTTTTGTTATACACTTGAATTGGGCTCACATATTTCTCAGCCTGTATGTTCCCTAGAAATCTGCATTTTATTCAATGAAAAAGTAGGAAAAAAAATTTACTTTTATTATACTTTCAAGGAACACTGAAGCTGATAAAACATCACTAAAAAAAATATGACACAGATGGGTAACAGGGACAGGGAGATTAACTGGGCACTTTGTTGTTTGTGAATTGAAAAATTACTTGAGCAAACACTGATTTTTGAGCCATAATAAAATTAAAACTAGCAAAATAAATTTGTGGAGAAATTCCACATTTCACCATTTTTAATTTCCTTTTTTCGTGCTGGACGGAGTTAAAGAGTTTATCAAGTGACAAAACTCAGGATTTCACCAGAGTGAGTTTGTTTCTATTTAAGGTATTGGTTGGATTTGTAGCTGCCAGTATTTCTAGATGTAAAACAACAGCATCAAAGGAAAGAGACTTTAGATCTCTATCCACGTTATTCAGAAGTTAGT
>VZRU01000793.1:0-12082 GCA_013398155.1 Pedionomus torquatus
GGCAGGGCTTGTGCCGGGGCAGGCGCTACCGTGGAGCTGGAAGGTCTGTTCGCTGCTTCTCCCGGTTCAAGCCGTATCTTTTGTTGGTGATAAACGCTTAAAGGCGGTGATTAAACAGCGTCTCAACAGGGTCTTACACAGAGGCTGTTTCTTGCAGACGGTGCGCTGGTGAATGAGCTGTACAGTTTGCTTCGCGATCAAGATCCCATTGTGGTTGTGAATTGTCTGAGGGCCTTAGAGGAGATCTTGAAGAAGGAGGGAGGAGTCGTCATCAACAAACCCATTGCCCACCATCTCCTCAACAGGTTTTTTTCCCTCTGCTGATAAGATGCTGCTGGAAACTTTGTTTTTGTTCTTCCATTTTGCATGCAAATAAAGCAGGGATTTCTGGGCTCCCGTCAGAGCTTGAGAGGACGAGTCAGGCACCGAAAGATGGAAGGGCCATCCCAAGAGAAACCAAATTACTATCCCAAGAGAAACCAAATTCTCTTCTTCTAAACTTCTATGCTAAGATCTTAAGACTCCTTTTTCAGGGAGTCTTTGCTTCAGCTGGTGGTTTGTTTTGGAATTGTGAGTTAATGGTTAGGTTTGGGTTTTTTTTTGGTGACAGTATAATGAGGTATTTGTGGGACAGGTATGTTATAGGGTATCTCTCCAGTCAGTTGAAATATGTGTAGTGTATTCATTACTTGAAGAAGTTAACTTTTCTGCAGATTATTCTACGTGATCTAGTAAAAGAGGAGTACTGCTGTGCTCAGGTTCTTCACGTTGTTGCTCTCTGGCTTGCAGCACCAGCAGAAGTGCACGTGACTGGCACTGAGTTAACCCTACGTGCATAAACGGGTTGATTTTCTGAGATAAAGTTGTGGTACCTACTTCTGAGGCACAGCATTTGGTTTGGAAAAGATGGGATAAGAAACTCGGAGAGCTCTGCACAGCGCAGATTTTCATGCACTTCTTGACTCCTGCAAACCGTGTGTGTTCTCTTGGCAGGATGGTGGACCTGGATCAGTGGGGGCAGAGCGAGGTGCTTACCTTCCTTCTGCGCTACAGACCCCGCAGCGAGGAGGAGCTCTTCGACATACTCAATTTACTGGATGGCTACCTCAAAAGCAGCAGCCCCAGCGTTGTGATGGCAGCCACCAAGCTTTTCCTGGTGCTGGCCAGGGAGTACCCCCACGTGCAGGCAGATGTTTTGGTGAGGGTGAAGGGGCCGCTGCTGTCGGCCTGCACCTCCGAGAGCAGGGAGCTCTGCTTCACTGCACTCTGCCACGTGCGTCAGATCCTTGGGAGCCTTCCCGGCCATTTTAGCAGCCACTACAAAAAGTTCTTCTGCTCGTATTCAGAGCCCCACTACATCAAATGCCAGAAGATGGAGGTGTTGTGTGAGCTGGTGAACGATGAGAATGTACAGCAGGTGCTGGAGGAGCTGAAGGGCTATTGCACCGATGTCTCGGTGGAGCTCGCCCAAGGGGCCATCTTCGCCATAGGTGAGAGCCGTGTCTGGCCTTGGAGCAGCTCCAGTCCCTTCTCAGCCCAAGTGTGTCTTGGCGAGTGCTGGAGCGGTACAGCCTCTGCAGAGCGGCCTCCCCAGGGACGTTCTGTGTGAACATTCACAGTTGTGCCGATTCTTTGGGAGTTCTGGCAGTCGGCTGTTTCGGGTTGTGTATAAAGTCCTTGAATTTCGTTCAGCTGTCTGTGCTCTGGTGAGATGCTCTAAAGAAATCCTGGTATTTCATCTTATGAATGAGCCCCGCAGTGTTGAGTGAGACTGTAGCGGGTGGAGGAGCTGCTCCAATACCTGCTTGTGCTTTGGGTTGTGGGGGCAGAGTTAAGGTGATTTGGGGCACTTTAGCTTTGTTTCTGCAAGCTTTAAAATAGGTGAGTTTCTGTAGCGTTCGTAAGGAGAAAGCCAGGGATGCTAAAATGCCTTTCTTACGTGTTGTGTGTGCCCTGGTTTAACCCCAGCCAGGACCACGCAGCCGCTCTGCAGTTCTCCTGCTTTTCCGCAGAAGGGCAGGGAGAAACAGAGGGGAAGGGAAAGATAAAAAGCTTTTGGGGCAGAGGTAAAGACAGTTTAATAGAGCAGTATCAGAAAAGGAAAATAGCAATAGTAACAATAATAGTAGTGACACAAGTCGCTCTCACCACCCAGTAAATTGGTGAACTGGCACCGTTGGCAGTGACTGCGGATTCCTGCCCCCTGGCCAGCCCCTGTGTACGTACGAGCGTGTCTGTGCTGTGCAATATTCCATTGGCTGCTCCATCCTTCTGTCCAGGCTCCTTCGCAGCTTCTGTGTGAGGTGGAAAAAAGTAATGGAGTACTATAAATATCACCTAGCAATAACTAAATCAATACACGTGATTGCCATTCCTTTTGTACCAAATCTCAAACACAGCAGCCCCTGGAAAGAAAAATAACTCTGCTGAAAGCAGGACAATGTGTAAGAAAAGCTCAGACTTCTTCTGAGGAGTGGCTTCAGTAGGAGGAACTTGTCGCCTGTGTGGAGAACCAGCTCCTTCGACTACAATTTCAGAAATCATAGTCAAAAAGGAAAAGAGAAAGACTTTATTCAAGTGATTTGTGATGAATGGTTGAGCTCGTGGTTCCTATTTCACTCTGATAAAAGGTTGGCTTTGATGCCTTTTGGTGTCCCTGCAGGTAATATCGCCCGGACGTACACAGAGCAGTGCGTGGGGATTCTGACAGAGCTGCTGGGGCTGCAGCAGGAGCACATCACTTCAGGTAGTGTCCGTGGGGTGTTTGCCTGCCTTATGCTCTCAGGGAGAGGGAGCCTTGCGAGGGCTTGTGATCCTGAAGTGGAGGCTCTGAAAGGCACTTGCCTTTTAATTTAATTGGCATCTGCAGGTGGAAGTCTTCCCGGTGGAGCGGGGAAGTGGTGTGACCAGACATTGTAGCTTTTCCTTCCTTCCCTGTAGTGAAAGGGGAGATGGTCACAGCTGCGTTCACGGTCTGATGTGGAGCCTCCTTCCTGGCTGACCTGGGGAGTGAGGGACTCGGCAGAGACGTTTTAATGACTGTTAATGAGGGCCAAGATGGTTAGCAGATCTGATTTTGAGTTCTTGCTAACTGGGACTCTTAATTTGTGTCTTCTAAATCTGTGATTTCTGTTCCTCATATGATAGTCTGACTCACTTTTACCCGGGCTTCTCTTTTCTTTTGCTGACCTCAGATTAACTTCATATCGTTGCTCTTCCTGCCCTCTCTTTTAAATGGTCTTGCTTTCAGTTTTGAAAATCACAGTCAGCTGCTGAATTAAGTCTTAGAGCTGCTGGTGTTTCTCTAGGTGGGCAGTGGAGCCTTTAACATTTTGACCTAGAGTTCACAAGACTTGTTTTGAATCGGCGTTAGTTTTAATTTGTCATTCTAACCTTGTGTGTCTGAACCATCATGAGTCAGTGTCTTTTGAAAGGCTAGGGAATGTCCAGAAAATAGATTACTTTCCAGCAGCCAGAGGAACAACCTGAAGTTTCAGTGCTTTGTTTTAGCCTTGGTGCAGCTTTGCTCTGACAAATACAGTGTCATGGGACTTTGAAGGAGGGTGTCTCAAATCAGAGTCACAAGCAAGGCACTGGCCTCCCAAGCTAAGATTTGCAAAGTCTCTCGAGTGGGGTTTTTTGGAGTGTTTTTTTGCCCCCTGGTGTTTTCATAAGTGCTGGGGAATGCTGAGCGCTCTGTTCCCTTGCAGCGGTGGTACAGGCTTTCCGGGACCTGGTGTGGCTGTGTCCGCAGTGCACGGGCGCCGTGTGCCGGGCACTGCCTGGCTGCGAGGACGCCATCCAGGACAGCGAGGTGAGGTGCTGTGGGCTGGCAGCTGCTGAGGGTGGGTGGGCAGGGGCTGTCTGGCTTTCCTGTGGGTCGCCATGGGCAGGACAAAGGCCGCAGAGCTTCAGAAGACCTGTTCTCTCGTATCTGCTCGTTTCATGTCGGCGTTCCTGCTGGTAGGCAGCACCTGTTCCCTGCTTTATCTGTGATTCTTTCAGGGCAAACAAGCGCTGATCTGGCTCCTGGGTGCACACGGTGAGAAGGTGCCCAATGCCCCCTATGTTTTGGAGGAGTTTGTGGAGAACGTGAAGTCGGAGACGTTCCCAGCAGTGAAGATGGAGCTTCTGACAGCCCTGGTGCGACTCTTCCTGTCTCGTCCTGCCGAGTGTCAGGACATGCTCGGGAGGCTGCTCTATTACTGCATAGGTGGGTTCCCTTCCCTTTCACTGATGCTGCAGGACAGGATTTTGGGGACGTGGTCTGGCTGTGAGTGGGCCATCCCATGTGGCATGGCCAGGCCCCAGGCTGCGCGGTTGGTGGGTGTAACAGGGGATCACTGTATCCCCTGTTATCACACTGTATCACTGGGAATCTGGTTTTAGCAATTAAGGCTTAGTACTTCAGGGAAATCTGGATAGAATTCTGCATAAACTATGTCCTTGTCATTCCCAGAGGAGGAGATGGATATGGCAGTACGAGACCGTGGGTTGTTCTACTATCGCCTTTTGCAGTCCGGTGTGGAAGAAGTGAAACGGGTCCTGTGTGGCCCCAAGTCTGACCCCTCTCTGGGGCTCCTGGAAGACCGAACTGAGCGACCTGTGAATAAATGGGCTTCAGAGTTTAATACCCTTGCACTGGTTTATGACAGAGAACGCTGGGCACTTGTCACTGCTCACCAGCCCCCAGAACCCTCTTATGCTTGTTCTCCTCGGGCTGACTCCAGGAACAGAGACACAGGTAACCACCATCACCTTCCCCTGGGATTTCACTCTTGTCAGTAGATGTTCTCACGTGGGTTTCTTTGGAAGAAGGTGACTGCTTTGAGAGTGCTGTCTTAGTGTTCTGAGTATCTTGTGCAATGCTGAAGCCCCGTAAGATGCTCTTGTGAAATTGGGAGCTGCACTGTCTCACACGTTTGTGGTTTCATTTCAGAGTCGCTGATTTCCGAAGGGAATGAAGACGTCCTCAAGGTTCATCCTGATGCAGGCAGCCTGACCTTAATTCCTGATGTTGGCCTGACTGCAGAACAGTTTGAGAAGACCTGGCTGAGCTTGGATGTGAGCTGCCGCCTCTCTCTGCCCTGGTGCGGGGCTGTTCACCCCGATACCATACAGACAGCGCTCCACGTTGTCCACATCCAGACTATAGCGATGAGCAAAGCTGGGGTCCAGCCCTGGAAAGCGTATCTGGGTGCTCAGGACGACACGGGATGCCTCTTCCTAACGGAGCTCTTGCTGGAGACGGCAGATGCGGGGATGCAGGTTTCGGTGAAGCAGAGCGAGGCGAAGCCGGAGGCTCTGCAGACCTTTGTTTCGGCGCTAAGGGCCGTCCTGGGGACAGTTGCCGGACTGGGGTCCTGATCGCTCCCTGCTCCCAATGGGATATTGCTCGGGGCGCGGGAAGCGTGTTCCCCTGGTGCCAGTTGCCGTACGCGGTGCTGGGTTTGTACCGTTACGCTGCGGGAGTGCTCGCCCCTTCCTGGGCTGGGCCGAGGGAGCAGAGCGATGGGGGCGGCTGCAGAGGGGGCAGGGTGAGGGGTCTGTCCTCCCTCCGGGCTGGGAGGGGACAAGGCATCGTGTCCCTGAGCTTGCTGCTGCTGGCCTGAGGCACAGAAGGGGTGACATCTATGGTCACTGTCACAACCTGTACGCAATATTAAATTTTTGCTGATGCTGATTTTTAGCATTTGTTCCTTGGAAACTAGAAAGGGTATTTAAAGGTTTGTTTTCTGTGCAGTACTGTCATCCTGTCCCTGCAGCACGGTGTGTGGGACGGGGCACTGCTGCGTGACTAAATTTTTGCAGTAAATTTTTAAAGCTACATTCTGGCCAGCCACAGGGCTCGTGTTCTGAAGAGCGTGTCAACAGCACTCCATCTGCTCCCTTGGAGTTACGGGGAGTTGGACTTTGTGCAGCGTCGTGGGGAGTGTCCCCGTCACAGCCGTGCTTCACAGAGCGGCAGAGCCTGAGGAAGACTCCGTGGCTGAGGCTGCGGCCACCAGTCACAGTGGTGGGGCTCTGTGGTGTGCCCCACGGAGTGCCTTTGTTAACCCTGTTCTGTAAGACTTCTTGTCACTTAAAGTTTCTTTTTAACGACTATTGTACCTCTAAATTGCAATATGTCTTCTGTGCACTTCACTGAAACACTGCTGCTACTGTTAAACAATAGGTTTTAGGATTTATTTCTGAATTTCCTAATAAAAATGTGAATCGTTCCTTGTGTATTTAACTCTATCTGTGGGATGGGGTATCCGATCACTGCTGGATCTGGGGAGAACTGCGGAGCAGCTCCTGCCTCCATGTCAGACAGGGCTTTTCTCTCAAGGTCCTTGAAGCAAGGCTTTACGGAGGAATTGTGAAAAAAAATTAGTTCAGTCTCATACGCCAGGTGGCTGTAGGAGGTGAGCTACCTACGGGTGCGATCAGAGGTAGGTAAGGAGTCGGCTGCAGCCACAGTTCCCAGTGGCTTTATGTGCGTGTTTTCTTGTCCTTGAGAGCTGTGCTGGAGCATCCGCGTTCTGCAGGTTAGAGAAACAAAATTGTTGTTAAAAAAGCAGTTGTTGGCCAACCGTCGTTTCCTCTGTTGTGGCTGGACCCAGTCTGGTCTGTCCGGGATGGGACTTGGAGATTCTGGCCTTTTATCCAGAGACCTTCCTTGATGAATGGACGTGTCCACAGTCTTTGATAATTTGTAAGTATTTCAGTTGATCATAACAGAAAGGGCTTATCTCAGCGCTAAACCACGCCCATAGCTTGAATTACAACAGGCAAGAGAGTAAATATTTGCTTGTCGGTGCTGTCCCGGGGAGGAGTTGGGGGCTGTGCTCTTCCCAGAAGGAAGCACCTGTGCAGCTCTGGGAAAAGGAAGCCAAAACCCAGAGGCACCTGCGAAGCAGCGGGGTGTCCGTGCGTCCGTGTCCACAGCCGGGGGAAGGCACCGCGATGCTGACCTTCGAGGAGCAGACGGAGCGTGTCGCCGAAGCCTTGTTGTTGGACCTGCTGAGTGAAGACGAGAGCGAGTGCCGGAGCCTGGAGACGGACTCGGCAGGTAAAGCCTGTCCAGGGAGGAAAAAGTGGTGTCTTTGGTGCAGGTGACAGGAGCGCTTTGACTGAACGCTGGGAGGAAGGGGGCTGCAGTTGGAGTCACCGAGTTCCCTAAAATGCTTGCCATGAGTTCCAACTCTCCCCTGTTCTGGGGGAAGGTTAGAGAAGGCTGGAGGTGTCTGGATGCCAGGCAGCCCCCACCGCAGTCTGCCTTGGCAGCCCCAGCACCGGGGGCTGCTGGGGCTCCCCCCTCCCTGCCCTGTGCACCAGGGCTGCAGCAGCATGCCAGGAGGGGGCTGCCGAGCCCCCCGAGGGTCCCCCCCGTCCTCAGTAACTTGCTCTGAACCAGCCGCTTGGGACAAGTTCTAACTGGCACCATCAGAAAGAAAGCTCATATTCATTGGGCAAAACCAGTTGCTTTAACGTGCGAGACAGAATGTAGGCTTTGCTCCCGCAAAAATCATTTGGGCAACTGTGGCTCACTGGGCAATGCTGCAAGAAGCCCAGAACGTCACCTGTATTTATACTGCTTTCCCCATTATTTTCTTGACAACAAACCAGTTAGTGTCCCAAGAGACACCGGTATCTTGCTGACACCAGATACGAGCAAAGTTCATTTCTCAAGCTCTTCTCATGGAAGTTTGTCACTTTGCCTGAGGTCTCTGTTCGTGGGGTGCTCGTTTCCCTCTCCTGGACCAGACGCTTGTGCCTCCCCTGTCCGAGGGCTGGGGAGCGCGGGCTGCGGCCCTGGGCTGCAGGCACCGGGACGAGAGGAGCGGGGCTGAGTTAATTAGGGGCTGGACGAGGGAGGGTGGACCAGGAAGCGATGCCTCCAGATCAAGTTGTCCATCGCTTTGTGTTGAAATATCCTGCTTTCAGTTCCTTATGACTTTGTCAAATGTGGAAATGGCTTTGCTGAAGCCTTTGCTGTCGGGTAGCTCCTTCTGGCTGAACCTTGTTTTGGTAATATTCAGAAAAAATAAATAATACTCTGTTGCTTCTTCCCCTCGGGATGCTCAGGGAAAAATGCTTTAACTAGGGAGCCCTCCCTCCTTTATGTGGTGTAGCTGAGAAGTTCCAATGGTTTTCTACACTTGACACTTGCAAATCGTGCCTTTTGTTCCCTTGCAAAAACCTTCCCAACCCAGGATGTCTGTGAGGCTTTGAAGCATTGCAGTGTGCCCTTGCTCGAAGGGACCCTGGGTGTATCTCAGTGCTCCAGGCGGTGATCCGCAGCCTCCAAACCGGGGAGATGGAGGCTGGACCTCGCCGTCCAGCCAGCGCTGCTGTGTTGCGGAGGCTGAGGGAGAGGAATTAGAGGGTTTCCAAGTCCTCTGGCCTCCCATGCCTGCTCCTGGGGGGAAGGAGCCGCCCAACGCCCAGGGGTGACAGAGCGGCACTAGGGATGCCCGGGGATGAACCGAGCCTGAGGCAGCGGAGCGGGCGGGAGAGAGAGACCCGGGCAGACCCCGGTGCAGAGCCCCTGGTCCCCGAGGTCAGGGAGTACCTGAGCGGCTGTGACGCTTCTCAGGGACTTGGCTTTGGCGTTTCCTAATGCATCCTGCCGGGTGAAGGAACCTCCCGGGCGCTGGAGGTGCCCCCCGCGGTGCCCCCCGAGGGCAGCGGCCGTGCCTGCCCTGTCCCCCCCTCTCACCCTGGGGCCGGTGGGGCCGGGGGCCGCGGGGCCGCGCCGGATCACGGTCCAGAGACCCTCACTCTCGAGACACCAGGGGGGCGCAGAGGACGGCCCGGACACCTCGTTCGACCCGGTGGTGGTCGCCAGTCGCCTGCGGCAGATGGGGGACCAGTGCAACGTGGATTTCGACCGTGTTTCCTCAGAGGCTCTGGCTGAAGTGCTCGGGGGAAGGGTAAAGCGCATCCCCTNCCCCGCGGTGCCCCCCGAGGGCAGCGGCCGTGCCTGCCCTGTCCCCCCCTCTCACCCTGGGGCCGGTGGGGCCGGGGGCCGCGGGGCCGCGCCGGATCACGGTCCAGAGACCCTCACTCTCGAGACACCAGGGGGGCGCAGAGGACGGCCCGGACACCTCGTTCGACCCGGTGGTGGTCGCCAGTCGCCTGCGGCAGATGGGGGACCAGTGCAACGTGGATTTCGACCGTGTTTCCTCAGAGGCTCTGGCTGAAGTGCTCGGGGGAAGGGTAAAGCGCATCCCCTCCTGCTCCTGCCGGGGGGCGGCACGGCTGGCTCGGGGGGCACCGGGCACAGCCCCCGCAGCCTCCCTTCGCCACGGGGCGGACCCTGGGCTGTGGGAGCTGCCTTCCCTCCTTCGCCCTTCCAAAGGAGCTGCTGCTTGTCCCCTGAGAAGCCCGGGACTGCCCAGGTCGAGCTGCCAAGGCAGGAGCGGCTGTGGAGCGGGTGGGGAGGAGGAGGAGGAGGAGGGGGGCAGCGAGGGGCAGAGCGGTGCCGCCGCTGCCCCGACCCGGAGCTCTTGCCCGTGGGTTGGCCGCAGCTCGGACAGACCGTGGCCGGTCCCTCGGCGGCAGCTGCAGCCACGGCTCCGGTCGAGGGTAGAGGCAAAGGCAGGGATTCAGCTGAGTGCTGGAGTTCGGGGCAAGACTAACTTACCCCGTTGTCATTTAAAAGGAAGCTCAAACTGCCCTCTCGGTGCCTGCAGATGGAGAAGTTTGAGGCTGCCGTGGATTCTCTCACCAGGAGCTGGAGCGACCGGACCCCTGAGCTGGTCTATGAGCGAGCTTTTCTCTCTGTTTCTGTGAAATTGCTGATGCATCTTGCTAAGAAGGTCCCAGGTGTGCTGCATCCCAGGTGCTTCATAGGAGCGATTAATGGAAATCCTCAAGTGAGAAACTACATTGAGGCCCACGGTGGATGGGTAAGGATGTGAAGGTGGCGGTGATGTTTGCTGGGACGCCTGTGCTCCTTCCTTTGTGCCTCTTGCCTTTCCCTCCTGCTTGCTCGGCTCGTCACCGATACCCAGCGTGTCCCCAGGACCAGCTTGTCCCCTGTAGCCACAGGAGCTGGGCTTAGCTGGACACCTCAGTGAAGTCTTACTGGAGTTGGTGTCAAACTCCCCAGTCTGCTCCTCTACCTCAAGGTTTAATTCCTGATCTCAGTGTCGTGAGCTTCCTTAGATAAGATCAAAATAATGAAGGAAGGGCCACACAAAAAGCGCTGTCCTGCTCGTGCAGCTTTACAGACACACTGGGTGTGTTTTACTGGGGGAAGGGATGAAAGGGTCCCTCCCTCCTGCATCCTTCTCTTCCTGATGGTTCCTTTACACCTGCCTCGAATTCTTTTTTCTAAAGCAAAAACTCCTGGGGTTTTTCTTTTTGTTTGTCTGTTTTCAGGAGAATTTTGGCAATTGAGAGAAAGGGTTCTACTACTTTCCCGAAGGTGAAGCTGGCAGTTGCATTGTTTTAACTGGGAGAAACGCTGCTGGTATTTTTCAGGAGAATGCACCCAGAACTCTACACATAAACAACATGTAAAAGAGATTCTTTATCACAAGAAGAAAAAGTTAATAAATGTTTGGTTTTCATTAATTTATTTCACTTGTGTTTCTATTAAATTTAGCCATAAAGTGGCTTCTGTCTTATTTAAGGTTTCTAGGTTAGTCAGTGCAAGGTTTCTAGGTTAGTTAGCTCATCTCCTGATGAGCAGACTCATCAGGTCAATATCTGGTTTAAAACAAGTTTCCATTAGTTATTCCAAAGATCTCTCTGTTCCTCTCAGGTGATTCAAAGTCTTATTTTTGCAAAATTAAAATTTGTCATTATTTTAAACTAAGAGGGATCAGCAGCCCTTTGCCTTTCAGCAGCTGGATACAGAAATCTCTCAGCTGTTTTGCACCCGACCTGCATGAACGCACAGAAGGGGGAATGTGTTTAATGAAGGGCTGGGGGCAATCCAGCTCCTGCCCGCGCTGCTGAGCACTGCCCGCGACCCGCAAGCGGCTTGAAAAGGAGGCGCTTGGGCCCCAGGTGGTGTGTGTTGTGTTGCTATTTGACCACGGCATCTGTTGCGCACTAATTTCCTTTAAGGCTTGTGATGAAGTCAGAAAACCACAGCCGGCTGCGAGCGCTCCCGGGGCCGGTGCTTTCCGCTGCCACGGGCACTTGCCATGCCCGCTCCCGGGCGGCAGCATGGACCAAAGGCAAATTCTGCTGCAAAACCTGGAAAGAGCCAGAGGCAAGAAGCTCAACCAACAAGAGTTTGTAGAGGAGTTTTTGGTAAGTTCGCCTAAGGCTCGGCTCCCAGTTTCAGCTGATTCTAAGGGGAACTGCTCGTCCCTTCTTCTCGAACAGGGGTGCGATTTGCATGTGACGATAAGTTTTTCTATGAATTTTACATCAGAAATAGACACAGGATTTATCGGGGGTGAAGGCAATGTAAAGGCAGAAGAGTAATTTACTAGTTTGCTCTCAAAGTAACACTGTGCTGCTGAAATAACTACCCGAGAGCTTCCTGGTTTCTGCTTTGCGAACGCGCTTGTCGGGACGCGGTTTCCCGTAGTGGGGGCAGAGCTGGGGGCACAGTGTGGAGCCCCTGCCCCTTCTCCCCGCGGCAGGCTGTCTCCTCCGTGGCACACGTGTTCCTGCCAGCGATCCCCGGTTGCTATTTGAGGTGGCTTTTCCTTTTTCATCTGGACAGACCCCTGTCCCTGTGCCTGCAGCGGAGCGGGGGGCGGGTGTTCAGACGCAGACCCCAGGCTGCTCCCCACATCGACCCTCGGCTCCTTGGCCAGGGCTGAGGAGGTGCCAACCCGAGCAGAAGGACGGGCCCTTCTCCAGCCTCCGTGGCTGGGGGGGGAAGGGTTGTGTGTCCGTTCACAACGGTTGGACTCCATGAGCCCAGAGGTCCCTTCCAACCACGAAAATTCTGTGATTCTGTAAGGAGTGCGTGTGCCCCCCGTCCAGCAGCGCTTCTGGCCCCGCCTGGAAGTTAAGTTCTTGTTCTCTAAAGGCAAAACCAGCAAAACAATGCTGATGGCGCTCACCTTCCCCTGCGTTCCGCGGCGCTGAGCTGGCTGTGTGCCGTGCTCCGAGCTCTCTGGCATCT
>VZRU01000793.1:12117-26677 GCA_013398155.1 Pedionomus torquatus
GGTGTGGGGATGGCAACCTGGGGTCTCGCAGTTAAAGCTGGGGATGGGGGTGGCTGCTGGTCCCTCAGCCAGAGGCAGGCTGCCTGGGCATTGCCAGGCATTGCCCAGCTCTGGCAGACACAGGGAAGGGTAGGACCTGGGATGTCTCAGGCTGCAGAATCACCACCGGCCTCCAGCCGCCCCTCCAGGCGGGGGCTGCGCCGGGCTCTGGGGAAGGTGCAGGGGTCACACAGGGGCCCAGAGATCCCGCCCGGCTTTGCCACCCGGGCAGAGACCGGCACTTCAAACACTTGGGAAAAGCTTAGTGCTCGGTTTCCAGGTGTCTGGGCTGGAGGGAAGTGATTAATCTGAGCCTGCTGTGACGGTCCTTGTTCCGTGGAACAAAGTGCTTCACAGGCCACTGAGCTTCCTCCTGCCGCTGCGGTGCCCGACCAGTGCTGGAGCAGTGCCCGACCGGTGCCGGAGCGGTGCCAGAGTGGTGCTGGAGCGGTGCCAGAGTGGTGCTGGAGTGGTGCCGGAGCGATGCCAGAGCAGTGCCGGAGCGGTGCTGGAGCGATGCTGGAGCGGTGCCGTGCACCCAGGGCTGCGGGGCCTCCCTGCCTGTGCCAAACGCACGGATCACTTTCTGGCCAAGGTGGCCGGCAGGAGCGGGCAGGGCTGCGCTGCCGCTGGCGCCTGGTGGCCCTCCCGGGGTGGCCCTGGCGAGGGCAGAGCTCTCAGCAGGCGACCGTGCTGGCTCGCGCTCCCAAACTTGGTAGAAACGTTCAGTGCTATTTCTCCACCCCAATGCCTCCCTGCACTTTGTGTGAACCAGCGAATTTCTCCAGGCAAATTGTGGTGGTGACTGCAAGTGACAGGATTTTTTTGTCTGCCTCCCTGTTTGGTCCAGAGTCCGGTCCTCGTGCTCCCCCCTGCTCCCTCCCGCGCAGCCGTTCCCCAGGCCCTGTGATGTCTGTTTCTGCAGGCACAGAAAAGTGAGGTGACTCGAGCCATCGGCTCTGGCTTGGATTCGAGTCTGAGTATCCGTGCGCAGAACCGGTGCAGAGCAGCGGCACCCGCTGCTGGCTGTACCTGCACCCGTGCTGTAGCGAAGGGGCTGCGTGGCCGGGTCAGTCTGTTGGAGCTGAAAGCTCCTGACATGGCCCTTTGGCAAACACTGTCCCGTGGTGGCCCTTTGGCAAACACTGTCCCGTGGTGGTCCTTTGGCAGACACTGTCCCGTGCTCTGAGGCACCGGGACCCCGCGGGTGTCGTGTCCTTCGGGGGCTCATCTCGAGCAGGCTGGAGTCGGGGGGTTTGCAGCTCCCGCAGCGGCCGGTACGTTGGGTGGGCAGCAGGGAAGGACAGGGATGGGACCCTCAGACTGGATGGGAGTCTTTGGGAGGGTGGAAATGCAGATGTGTCTGAGCTGCATGGGAAGGTCAGTGGTTGCTGACTCTTGAAGCCCAAAAACCAGGGCCCTGGAACCCTCAGGACTCCTGTGACTCCTGCTGCCACGCCAGCGCTGCCCCTGTGTGCCCAGGAGGGCTAGGGGGACACGGGGACCCGTCCTTTCTCTTTCCTCTGTGCATGTCACTGCTTTGCCCCAATTCCTTCTGCTCCTGGAGCTGCCTGAGCGTTGCTGTTGGCAGCTACAGGTGGGAGCATCTTTACCAGAGTGAGAGGAATCCATTGATCCGCCTGTCTTTTCAGGTGTCATTTGTCAAAGGCGGTTTAACATTGTCACTGCTCTCACCTGGGTGCCATCTCTGCTGAGAATAGTTCTGAGTCTCACTTATTTGTGAGGGCGACGCGTTGTCGGCTGCACAACGGCACCGTTTCCCTTCAGACGGCGCCGGCACCGCCCCAGCGCACCCGCTCCATCCAGCAGCCCCGGCCCCGGCTCTGAGGTGGCTTCTGTCTCTGCTCTTGCTCTGGGTACCTTGAGAAAAGCCACTCAGGAAGAATTAGTGGTGCAGACCTTGCTTTGTGGTGACCCCTGGAGCCCTTCACACACATTCTCTAGTGGAGTCTTGTGTGTAGCACGTCTTCTGTAATTTGTTCCATTCTTTTATCACAGAAGCTGAAAAAGCAGTCAACAAAGTACAGGTCGGATAAAATCTACCCTACAGAAGCATCCGAGCAACCAGAGAACATCAAGAAGAACAGATACAAGGACATCTTGCCCTGTAGGTTGGAGATGGCAAATGTTCCCATCAGCCTTTTTTTGTGCCAGCTGAAGCCTCCTCTCCTGCTGCCGTATCCGCTGGCAGAGCAGGGGCTGCGAGGGTGGCACTGCCCGCGGCTGCCCTGGAATCCTGCCGGTCAGACCTGACCTCTGACTGTCGCAGCGTGTGCTCGGAACCTTTGGTGCCTGTTTCCTACAGACAGAAGGACTCTGTTCAGTAGGACGCCCAACCTGCCATGGCTGTCCTGGCAGAGAACGGCGCTTCGGGCGAGGATGGCCGGAGCACACTCTAACTTTCATCCATTCTAGCTTGAAAAAAAATCATTTAAACCCTCACTTGAGCCTGTAAGAGGGAGTGTGGGGTGGCTCCAGGCCTGGAGTGCTCCGTGGTCAGAGACAGTGCTGCTCTGGGGCAGCAGCTCTCGCCTGAGCCACCACCACCACCCTGGAAGGGACCTTGCTCGTCCCTGCCTGCGCGGGGCCACGGCAGCTCTGTGTGGGGCTACCACAGCGGGGGGGGGGCTTGTGCGGCCCCTGCCCGTCTGAGACGAGCTCTCAGCGAGTGTGCTGCTCCCAAGCACCTGGTGCTGCAGCCTGGGGAGCTCGGCCACCCCCAGACAGACAGTAACTGCTGCTCCTTCTGCTTCTGTGCCCGCAGTTGACCACAGCAGAGTGGAGCTGTCCCTGATCACATCAGATGAAGACTCCCATTACATCAACGCCAACTTCATCAAGGTACCGCTCCTCTCGTGCTGTTTTGCCGTGCAACGGTGTCTGTAGCAGCCGTTGGAGCTGCCTGGCCGCGTTGTGGGGTCCCGTGGCTGTGGTGAGCGACAGGACTACGCAGCAGTTCCTGGGCTGTGCTCGAGGAAAATCCATGTTGTGAGAACGTGTATGACCGGGAGTCCCTCCCTCCCTCCCTCCCTCCGCGGCGGCGCCGAGGGACCACGCTGCAGGGCGAGGGATGCGCGCTGGTGCCGGGGCGGGAGGTGGAACAGTTTGTGGCTCCCAGCCCCAGCTTCCTCCTCAGCGCTGCTGCCGTTGGTGGGTGACAGTGGTGCAAAACCGCCTGTGGCCGGAGTCACCTCACCTGGGAGCAGAGCACGGGCAGGAAACCCTGCACGGCAGCACGGCCAAGAGCTGCCGCCGCGGCCAGAAGTGGGGCAGCCCACGCGGGGCATCTCCATCGGCAGCAAAGCGTGTTTGGGAGCTCTGCTGTGCTCACAACCCTTCTCTGACAGACGGACAGACGGACAGACGGACAGATGGGCAGATGGATGGATAGATAGATAGATAGATAGATAGATAGATAGATAGATAGATAGATAGAGGATCTCCTTCATTCTCCACTGTAACGACTGAGAGCTCTGTGTAACCCGTCTGCAGAAGAGCAGCCCCTCGCAAGGAGGGTTGGGTTCCTTCTGGGGCCACCAGCCCCAGCCGTGCCGAGTGGTGCCCCGCGGAGCTGGATCGACAGCTGAACATCACCTCCGAGCTCCCAAAGGCGCTGCAAGAGCTGGTGGTCTCTGGGAGTGGGTCTCACCCCGAGCCCAGCTGGCTTGGGTCTGCCTGTTGGGGGGGTCTGTACACCGTTGGCTTCTGGCTGCTTAATTTAATTTAAGTGCCTAAAATGTAACTGTACAAAAGCCCTCCTAGACTGTAATTGTCTCATTGAACTGAAGTAAGATTGAGAAAGAGAGATTACTTTATTTCTGCTAGTGAACTGTGCAAAGACGTCTCCATGTCTGATTTTTTGATTTGAACGCTGTTTCAGGGCGTCTATGGGCCAAAAGCGTACATTGCAACCCAAGGTCCTCTCCCCAGCACCATCACTGACTTTTGGAGGATGATTTGGGAGTATAAAGTCCTGGTAAGGTGCAGATTTATATACCTTTTTTTTTTTTTAAAGAAAAGTAGTCCAGCCAGAAGTCCTTTTAGACTAAGCAGACAGTGGGAGGGCCAGGGTTGTGTGTGCCCCATGTCCTTCCCCTGAGCCTTCTCCACTCGTGCTGAGACAGGGGTCTGCTCGTGGCTGCCTCTGCATCCAGGCTCTGATTGGAAACGGTCCTTGTGCCCACGCGGTGGGCGATGCCCTGGGTTGGTCTGCCCGGGCTGTGGGTGATGCCCTGGGCTGATCCGCTGGGCAGCCGGGGGGCTGGGGAAGGCAGCCCACAGAACGTCCTTGCTGCGGAGGACCCACAAGTGATTTTGCTGCCTGGATAAGAAACCTGTGTTCAGACTTTTCTAATGAACCTTCTTTCTGCAGATTGTGGTCATGGCTTGTATGGAGTTTGAAATGGGAAAGGTGAGTAACGTGTCAGAGATGGTCTCTGCGGTGACGGTGCCAGGGCAGGGGGCAGAGAGGCAGGTTTATGTTAAATCTCATTAGCGACAGCGAGTTTGTTCCATATGGGTGGTTTCCAGTTTCTGGATGGGGAAACCAGCGGTGATGGCTCCGGGGCGGGGGGGCACAGGGGGCAGGAGCGGGTGGTCGGTAACCCAGCGTGTCCTGCTCCTCGCCACAGAAGAAGTGCGAGCGGTACTGGGCTGAGGAGGGCTCCCCCCAGCAGTGCGGTCCCTTCGCCGTCGCCTGCGTGAGTACGGCTGCTGCGGGCACCGCGGGCACCGCGCCGGGAGCGCCCGTGTCCATGGAAAATGCCACTCCGACTTCTTGTTCCGCAGGACGCTGAAGAGAAGAAGAACGAGTATGTGATTAGGACCTTAAAGGTGACCCTGAATGAGGTGAGTGGGAAAGGCCAAGGCAGGGAACACATTCAGCTGTTTTTNGAATCAGGTGAGTGGGAAAGGCCAAGGCAGGGAACACATTCAGCTGTTTTTTTACAAGATTAATATATTCAAATATGCACTTAGTGCAGAAAACTGGTGCTCAGCCTGCCACGGTACATTTGACAGTAGCTGAAGGAATGAAGTAAAACATTACTTCAGTCAAGCTTCCTTTTTTGAAGCTGTTTGTCAGTTGTGGCAAATCAACCCCCCTGGGTGAGCGAGGCCAACAGGTAACATCTACAATGTCATAAAATGGCAATGACCGTCTGCAAACTGCACCTCCAGCCCTCGCCCCGCGATGCAGACGGGCACTGGGGATGTCTGCAGCTCGACAGCTTCCCCCCTGCTGTCCCGGCGTCCCAGTCTGTGCCCACAGGAGCAACGTCCCCTTGGTGGCACGGGGCAGACCCGGACCTGCCAGCTTCTCTTCTCTTGCAGGAAATCCGCACCGTCCACCAGTTCCACTATAAAAACTGGCCAGACCATGATGTCCCCTCATCCATTGCCCCCATCCTGGAGCTCATCAGTGAGATTCGCTGCTACCAGCCAGACGACAGCGTCCCCATCTGTGTCCACTGCAGGTAGGTAAGCCGGTCACCAGGGGAAGGGGTGGCCGTGGCTGGTGGCAGCCACGCAAACCTGTGGCCGGGCTCCTCTGGTATAAGTCCTAAGGCGAAGGTGTTCCCTGGGTAGCCCAGGAGGAGAGAGGTATCAGGAGTCAGCAACAGCAGGTGTGGCTGGGAGAGCACCAAACCAGGCACGTCCACTGTGGGCTGGTCACCACGGGGGGAGCGAGAAGCGCTGCAGGAGCATCAGCCGTGCTCCCCGGCAGCACCGTGGGCGGGGGAGGCTGCAGCAGGGCCATCGTGCGGGTCTGCGCCCGCTGGGGTGCAGGATGGAAGCTTCACAGGAGGCTGTGGATCTTTATCAAATATCCCTGTCAGAAAACGCAGCGTTCCTGTCCTCTGCCCCTGCTAGCGGCCCTGCTGTGGCTGTCGTTGCAGTGCTGGCTGCGGGAGGACAGGAGTCATCTGTGCCATCGACTACACCCAGAAGCTGCTGAGGGACGGGGTGAGTGTCCCCTGCACTGCCGTACCCCTCCTCTGCTTCTTCCCCCTCGCTGTCCCCTGCACCCCGTGACTGCACACAGATGGGTTCCGTCCAGGAGCGGGGCTCCCAAACCTCTGCCAGCCCGTTCCCAGCTTCTGCTGCTTCCCTCCTCAGGGTCTGCCTCACCCGTGCACCGTCTGTTGTCATTGTCCCAACGGGAACAGCCCTCAAAGCTGTGCCGACCCTCCACTCTTCCATACAGCTTCACTGCCTGGCTTTATCTCTCCACAATCAAGCACCCAAAATCCAGCCTTTCCAAGCTAACACCTCGCTTTTCTCCGACCCATCAGTACAAACGTGTGTGAAGCACGGCCGGGGCTCCGGGGGGGTCCCTGGACGCGCCGAGCGGCCGCAGCAGCCCCGAGCCCACGGGCCGGGGAGGCAGCATCTCGCCCCTCGCGTGTGCTCGGCCGTTGGCGCTGCTGCAGACGGGGGGTTTGCTGTGGGGTCCCAAACAGGAGGGGAGGCAAGGTGGTTCCCAATAAAAAACTAGCTCTTTAAAGAGGTCCTTGGTTAAGAATCCATGCAGAAGCAGGCTGGACGTTCGGACACGGCTCTAAACCACACCACGACTTGGAAGCTGCTGGGAATCAGACCCGTCTGTAACTTACCATCTTTTCTGTTTTTTGCAAGATTGTTCCAGTGAACTTCAGCATTTTTAGTCTGATCCAGGAAATGCGCACGCAAAGGCCTTCCATAGTGCAGACCAAGGTACGTCTGCGACATTTTGCCAGCTGGGACAGTCTCCGTACTGGGACAACTGGTGTACTCTCCATGCTGGGACCTCGGCTTCTCCCCGGGAGGGTTGGCAGGGGGGGAGCACAGGGCAGCTGGGGCCGGGGCCGTGCAGATGCTCCGTAAGGTCCCTTGCCTGAGCAGAGGGGTGGTTCTGCAGAGATGGGGGCGGCAGCTGCCCCGTGGGCGCTGGGACAGCCCGGGGCTTGCAGCCTGCTCTGTCGGGCGCCTGCGCTGAGACCAGGCACTGTCCAGGAAACCACGTAGGAACCCTTCTGCGCTGAGACAGGCTGAAGAGGAAGCTCAGTGCAGAACACTGTGCACTAGAAAAAGCCCCAACTGCTTCAGGCTGAACCCTTTGAAAGTTGTGGCTTCTACCTCTTCTGAGAATTCAGATGATGGACCTGAAAGTGGCAGCTCCCCTCAGAGGCTGATGTGTGATTTGGGCACAGGTGACCGTTTATGGGTCCCGTGGGTGCTGGCTCTCACCTCTGCTTTGTCCGTCTGGGCTGCAGGAGCAGTATGAGCTGGTTTATGACGCGGTGATCGAGCTCTTTGAACGGCAGATTAAAGCACTCGATGCCCAGGAAGATTCTGCTGCTTCACAGGTAAAAGTCTCCGGGATGAACGCGCTGCCTCTTGTCTCGGGCGCTGCGGCTCTGACCCGACTCCTGCTGCAGGGTCTCCTCTGCACACCTGGGATGGATCCTGTGTTTTCTGCCACGCTCCTTGCCCAAACTGAGCCTCTTTTCACATTAACCCGTGCAAATCCAGCTGTTTCCCTCAGTGCTCAGTGCTTATCACAGGATTTGGCTGCAGGCGAGAGTTAAACTTTTTTTGGTTGCAAAACTATTTTCTATATACTTTTATAATGGTTTCGTGCAACGAGTGACTAGAAAAGCGCCAACGTTCCACAGCAGTGGCTGATTTCCACGCGGGTGCTCCAGTGAAACTGGTCTCCATGGGGTGCTCCCAAGGAGCAGGGCTGGGCTGGGCTGGGGGGCTTCGGCTCTGCAGGGGGAGGTGGCGGGGGTGCAAGGGGGGGTCCTCTCAGGAGGAAATCAGCAGCAGAGCCGCTCCGGGGGGGACGGCAGCTTGTGAAAACACCCCAAATCTGTCAGATCTCAAACTCCTCCAAGGAAAAACAACGTGTTCTTGGCATGAAGCAGCACATGAACAGGAGCACCCAAAGCATCCATGGTTAAGCTTTGCTTTGCTCTTGCTGTTCTTTTGGGGCATGAACCTCACCCTTCCCGTGCCGCTGTTTGCAATCGGGCTGAAGTCAACATTTGCCATTCTCAGGCAAAGGCTGAAAGATTACAATTGGCTGAATTTGTCATGAGCTTTTGTCTAAAGAATTGGGAACAGGATCCTGTGATGGGACCTGTGCCTCGGTTTTGCTGTAGGACTTGCAGGATGTTCCAAGCCAGAGCTGAGTGAGAGAAAAGCTGGAAAGAGCCTTTTTCTATGTGTCATGGACAGTCTGTAAGCAAAGGAGACATGGGACTGATTTGACACAAAATGCAGAAAAGGGTGTAAGAGCGGCTGTGGTTTTGTAGCTGCTGGCCAGACCCCTGGCCTGCCTCAGCCTCGCTGTCCAGAAGGCGCCCTGCCGCGCACGGGGGCTGCTCGCGGCCGTGTCACCCGTGGGACCGGGCTGAGGTCTGGGTCTGCTTGGGCTCCTGCCAGTGGAGGTGTCTGAGGCTGGTTTGCAGCTGAAACTCCGGCTCCTGAAATAGCACGTTTGTGACCTTGGCATCCTTTCTCCTCACTGTTGCTCTCTGACCTTCTCTTTCCCCAGGTGCGGACAAGGTGTCCTGTAGCCGAGCCTCTTCTGACCCCAGTGGAAGCTGTCTGTTCCCTGAGTGTACTGACCTGGTAAGGCACAGGCACCCCGGGGCAGCATTTCAGTCACCCATGCCATTTCGGGAAGGTGTGTTTTTTACTGAGTGCTTTGGGACAGTCCTGTTTGAACGTAGCATTGAATTTGCCAGTGGGATCTGCCACCTCCCGTGAGTCCAACCCTGACTCCCGCTGTTCCTAACTTAATTCTCTTCTTGCTGATGAGACCGAGTCTCAGCCTCTCCCCTGTGGGCGCTCTCTGCCCCCTCTTCTGCCCGTGGGTCTCTTTCACGTTGTGCTCACACGATGTTTCACATACACACTGAAAACATCTCGTAGGGCGGGATAAAAAAAGCCTCCTGCACCTGGAGCCCCCCCAGTTTCCCCCAGCCTGGAGTGGCTCATCCTGACCGGGTCTCCTGGCCGGTCCTGTCTTTTGGCTGCCCGTTGCTGCTCCAGCGCCTTGTGCTGTCGGAGCAGCAGCCAGAGCCGTCACGGTTCCGACGTGGGCAGCTTCAGGTGGGGGTGGGACCTTCCTGTGGGCATCTTGTGGTTTGCAGCGTCTGCTTTCTGTAAAAAACTTCGCCTTTTGGTACAGCCTGCACCGAGGGTGTAGTTCACCTGTGGAAAGGGGCTCCTCTGCACCACCTGATGGTGCTCAAAGGTGCATCCGAGAGCAGAGTCCTGCCCCGTGCTCCGTGCTGGAACCGCGCTCTGCCTTGCTGGGTCTGCTCTCAGGAGGAATGTGTGGGGCCTCTTAGCACGTTAATGGACATTTCTGGGTACTTGATGGCGTCAAGTTCCCGTTGCGGTGTTTTGTTGCAGCTCGGATCAAGAGGAACAGCACGTGCATCGAGGTCCTCCACAAAGCACCCCCCCCCCAACACCGTGGTCTGCCAGGGAGGGACAGGACAGCCCTGGACGAGGAGCCCAGCCCATCAGACAGGCCATCTCTGTCGGCACTTTGAGCGTCAGGAGCTGCAGGAGGGCTGCTGCTGCCCAGCAGTGGGGTGCTGGGGATGCTCTTCAGAAGCACCGCAGTTTGGAGCTCAGCAGCATCTCTCGGGAGCAGCTGCTTCTGCCCCTGCAGCCATCAGGCGCCAGCCGGAGAGGACCCCCCGGCAGAGCCCCTTTGACTCGGACTGCATCGACCCCCTTCGTGCTGCCACAGCGGGGAGAGGGCTGGGGATGGAGGGGGGATGCAAAGCCCCTCTTGAGTTCACAGTTGGCAGGTGCTGGCTACGCGAGCTCTGGGGTGGAGAAGCAGGATGGANTGCATCGACCCCCTTCGTGCTGCCACAGCGGGGAGAGGGCTGGGGATGGAGGGGGGATGCAAAGCCCCTCTTGAGTTCACAGTTGGCAGGTGCTGGCTACGCGAGCTCTGGGGTGGAGAAGCAGGATGGATTTTCCCCTGTTGAGCTGAACCGCTTGAGCCGAGACGCGGATGGGCCCCTGAGCCGCAGGAGACACGGGCAGTGTCCTTACCCTTACTGCTGCTCAGCAGAAGACCCCTACTTCTCTTCCCTCTCTCCAGACGACCCCATGTCCCCCGTGTTTGCTGAGGGTTTTGTGGAAGGGCAGGAGGCACCTCTCCCTCCCGGCGCCGCAAGGGCCCCACCGCAGCCCACCGGGGCCGCGTCCCACCGTGCTCCACAGCTGCCTGATGAGGGGATGTCCCCCCCAGGTGAGCAGGGGGGCTCTGTGGCGAGCGGGGCTGGGTCACTGGGGGTGGTGAGGTGCTGGAGGGAGGGCGAGGGGCGTCTGGTGGTGCCCAGGCAGGGCTGTGGCTGCTCCTCAGGGCTGTGGGAGCCACCGCTTTCATCCTGCCTTAAATTTTTCCCATAAAAATAAATGACATTTTTAGAGCAGCCTGATTTTGGGGTTTGCACTTACACAGCTGCTCTTGTGAGGTGTTGAACCGCCGTCCCTGGAGCGTGGCTGGGCAAGAGCAGTCAGCTCTGCGCCTCTGCCGTCAGGCAACCTGTCCCCGTCTCCCCAATTAGCCCTCCTGCCACAGCCAGAGGATGATGATCCTCCGCCCCTGCCTGAGCGAACCCCCGAGTCCTTTATTGTGGCCGGAGAATCTGGTAAGTGCATTAACGAGGCGGGGGCCGAGCAGTGCTCCGGGGGCTCTGCCCACACCCGTGCGGCGCCGCAGCGTCCAGCAGTGCCTTTGCTCTGGCTGCCTGGGATGGGGAGCGACCCCCCCGTGTCTCACCGTTTCTAGGACAATTTCCTCTGGCCGCTTCTGATTCCCAGCTTCCAGCCAGAAACACAAATATCGGAACCTCTTTGGAGCGGGGTGGTGAGTCTCACCCAGAGGGGGCTAACGATGCAGCGAGACTAAGGCCATGTCAGGTACCCAAGTGGCTTTTTACCTCTTTGCAGCGCTGTCACTACGCCCATCCCCTTACCGTGTTTCCTTCTGTGAGGAAGACTCTAGTTGTGACACTGTGCACTTTACAGAAATTATTTTAGGGTTCAGGACTGGGAGGAAGATGTGGTCTCAGTCAGGCTCCTCCTTATCAACACTTGCTTTGCTCCAAACATTATTTTTTTGGGCTCTGAATCCCATAGAAGGCAGTAGGAATATCATCCCTTTTAGAGAAGGGTCATGAGGACAGAAGCCAGTGCTCTGCTGAGGGTCACACCGCCTGGTGGGACAGGCAGGAGCTGAACCAAATCTTGGCATTTCTTAATCACCCCATAGTGGAATCGTAGCTTCATAAAGTGAAACAATAAGGCGTAAGTCTCCCCTCCATTACGTGAGCAGGAGGTGTGCGTGGGAGGCTGTTTGCACGTAACATCATTTCCTCACCTTCTCGGGCTTGCTTGTGTGCTGGGAACCACATTTGGCTGTGGGATTTCAAATATCTCCCTTGTTTTTTGTTTCCAGAGTGTGACATTTCGGAGCCCACAAACAGGTATAAGTTTAACGCTGGGATAAACTATCTCTGGAAATAAGGTCTGCTTTGTACTGAAGCTGCTTTACTGTACTCAGCAAATGTCTTTAGGAGCCAGGCTCAGTCCAATGGAAATTTTGTGTTGCTAAATAGTTCTGCAACTAAATAGTTCCAAACAGAACTAGGTAGTTCTGCAACCAAACGAGCTGCTGGTTCTGTATTTCTAATCCGCTCCTGCCTCACCCTGCCCGTGCCGACGGTCCCTGCAGCTCCTGGGGCTGAGGGTTGTCGCATCTCCAGCTGCGCGTTGTGCTTCCTTTGAGACGACACATAAAGCAGTTAAAGCAAGGACACACCTATTTAAAGCTCGGTAACCAGCCCTTTTGTCTTTGCTTTCTTAGAGACAACCCGGGATGGCTCTGACTCTCCTCCTCCACTTCCTGAGCGAACCCCGGAGTCATTTGTTCTTGCTGATGCAGCAAGTAAGTGACAAGTTATTTTCTCAGCATGTAACTGAGATGTTACGCTTCCACCCCAGCCTGCGGAGAGCTGAGGAGACGCAGCCCACTTGTTCAAGGCATCGCCAACGGAAGCCCTTCAGGACTTGACTGCAGGAGGTTCAGCAGATAGAAAGTAAACGCAACTGGGGGACCCGCTGGAAACTTCTAGAACTGCTGCATTACAGGAATCCAAAGCAACAACAAAGCACTTAGAAAAAAGCAAGAGGGTCCTTGAATGACCACTGAAAATCTCGTGATGTGTGTTCCCAGGTCTGCAGCCTGCTGCTAGAAATTCTATGCCGAGTCCTCCGAGCTCGGAGAACAGCACTTTGGAGACGTGGCCAGAGCCTACGAAGTGCTTCAGGAGAAGCAAGGTAATGGAAATGGGACAAAACAAGCTATTGAGAAGGGAAGGGGCCAGAAGCAGAGATGTTCTAGTTACAGCTATTGCTTTGCGTGTGAAAAGGGCCTAAATGAGACCACCCGTACTCAGGGCAAGGAAACAAGAGGAATAAAAATACTCTGATGTAGAATTGCAAACTGAAGCCCTGTCTGCACTAGAGCAGTCACACAGCCCGACCCCTGGGCTCTGCCCACCCCATCCCAGCTCCTCTCCTTGTGACCCTCGTTAACTATCTCACGAGCAGTTGTACTTTGGGATGTTACAGTTGACCACAATAGCATTTGAGCAAAAAGCCAGAATAAGGCAAACTGGAGGCATTCAGGGCGGCTAGAAAAAAGGCAGGGACAAAGCGACCAGCAGAAGTCTGCACTTCAGTCTGGGCATGACACCTCTCCTGAGACGTGAGGTCTATTCATCAGAGAATTCCCTTTATCATATCCCTGAGCCACTGCTCGCTATGTTTCTTCCAACAAGCTGCCTTTTTTTTTGTTTGTTTTGTTTTCCTACAGAGCTTGAAAATATTGAAAAATGTGAAAAAGGGTAAGTCTGCACCGTCCTGATGGCTTTCAGCAGGTACAGAGTACTTGCCCCATCCTGGATTCTGCCCAGGCTACATGGAGCATAAATGAGGAGTTTCTCATTAAGTTGCCTTTGATCTAAAATTAAAAAGCTTATCTGGCAAACAGGACTGCTAAAAACTGTAAAGTGCTTCTGCGAAAGCATTTTGTGTGTGGACGGCACTGCAGTACCTCACTCGCTCCCCGCTACCAGCAAATAACCTCCTTAACGCCGTCTGGCGCTCCGGCTCTGCAGCCCGGGCAATGACTGTGCTCAACGGCGTCCCTGCGGGCGCTGTCACCCGTGTCCGCGTGTGCTTTCACACGTGTGTCTGTGTTTTCACACGCGTGTCTGTGTTTTCACACGTGTCTGTGTGTGCTTTCCCACACGTGTGTCTGTGTGCACCTTCCCACGTGTCTGAGCCCAGCTCTTCAGCCAGTTTCCATCGTGACTTCGTGCTTCGGTCCGATTCCCTCTTTCTAGGCATCTGCAGTCCCTCTTCACTGGCAAAACCATCAGAACCAGCCCCATCAAACCACTCCAGGTCTTTCCTTAACTTTGGTATGTTTTTGTCTTTATATTTCGGGGTGGGAAGTGCCTGTTTTTTGAAAGTCTAAATGCGGGTACGGGGCTGAATGTATAAAAATTACAGACATTACAAGTAACGTTTATTAGTTTTTACACATTTGCCAACTTTATTCACCAACTGTTTAAAGACCAGGTAAGGATGGAAAACGCAAACACCCAACCCTGCCCTGGCAGACGTATCTCGGGTGCGGGCAGCCCGAAGAGCGTTTGCCTTTCCTGTATCTCAAAGCCTTCATGTGGCGACAGAGAAGCAGAAGAAAAGATGAAGCTGTGGCCCGGCCTCTGGGCTGCTGCCGCCGTGGCAGGGGAGAAACACCACGTTTGAAATTCTTCTACTGGGGAGTAGTAATTTATTGGATTAGCATAAAACCTACTTATCGTGATATTCCTGCCACAGTGACTGCGTTCGTCAGGCAGACACATCCACAGGGTGTTGTCACACCACTCGGCTTACACCTACAGGGTGTTGCTTTGACTTAAGGTTTGGGAAGGAACTGAAATTACAAGTACTTTCAAACACCCTATTATCTTAAGGAAAGACATAATCAACATTTATACCGTGCAGAATCTGTTGCATTCAAAGAATTAATTTCTTCCCAGGGTTTGCAAATCGATTTTCAAAACCTAAAGGAGCAAGAAACCCGCCCCCAGCGTGGAATATTTAGGTGCGTGTTGTGGGTTCGGTGTCACGGGTGTTCGGTGCCGCCGGCCCGCAGCGCCCACCCAGCGAGGCTCCCACCAAAACCAAGGCACCAGAACCTGCTGCGTGGTACCTGCGGCTCGGGCACGGCCGGACTTCAGCAGCTCCAAAGCAGAGGAGCACACGGGACCAGCAGCCGAGCAATTCCAGTTGATTTATGACAGGGTGGAAACTGGGAACGGGAATAGATACTTTATCCTAAGGGAGACACATTTTTGTTGTGTTTTGGGATGTATTCACTTCAAAAGGATGGACTTGAGCTGAGGCA
>VZRU01000809.1:8622-45699 GCA_013398155.1 Pedionomus torquatus
CTTTTATTTTTTCCATATCAGCCTTTTGGTACAGTTAATTTTTTATTATTTCCATCTTTAAAAGATAAAAAGAAATTATTTCACAGCTGAGAAGGGGGCTGGCTGCCGAAGAGACATAGTGACGGTTAAGGGAATCAGGGAATCATTACTGAAAAACCCCTGGAGATTTGTGGCAGTACTTTAAATCGTGCACTTGACATTGCAGATTGGAACCAGATGCTGAGCTTGCTGGGGGAGTGGGGACACTGGTGGCAGTGGGTGTTGCAGTGAATTACTGCTTGAACCCATCACCTCTGCCAGCCTGGCTCCCAGCCAGATCCTGGCTGCCGTCAGAAATGTGGGAGAAGGCTTGATCCTTGGGATTGCCCCTTTGGTTCTCCAAGGATGATGTTAGATGCCAGCACATCTCCAAACGTTTGCTTTCCCTTTGCCTGAGGACTGGCCTGACCCAGGGGAAAGGTTGCCCTTGATTTAATGGATTTAGAACTAGTCCAGTTATGAATATCAAAACTCTTTGTGATGAGCGTGTCAGAGCACTGCTGAGCACCAATCAAATGATGTGCTTAAATCAAAATAAAAAAGATAAACCTCCCCCCTGCCTTCACCACTTTCTTCAAAGCTGAACCATTTAAATGATATGAAGCTGTACAGATGATGGATAAGCAACATTATAATACATGCAGAAAAACTGATTGAATTGACTGTGGGTTAATGAGTGCCTTACAAAATAATTTCTTCTTGCTTATTTTATGCCATCAAGTTACTTTAATAAATAACCCTAAAATTCATTTTGTAGAAATTTTATAGAATTAGAATGGGAGAAGAGGAAGAGTTGCTCTTCCTGCTGCAGGCAAAACTAATAAAAAGGCTGTGATCCCAGCCCTGGGAATCTTGCTGTGTATGTGGTAGACTGTAAGCTCATAATATGCATCAGAACAAGGCGGTTCCCACTCTTATTGGCAGAGCTGTTTTATCCCATTGTGTGAACAGATGTGATCTTTGACTAACCTCACTATGGTGGTGAACGTCCTCTGTTACACTGGCAAAGCTGTCCGTTCACTGAAGTAGCCTGTTTCATGTGCATAGGTCTGGTTTGACCATATCATACAAAACAGCTTTGTTGTCACAGCTGGAATCCTGCAAAGGAGTGCTTTGCCAACATAGCATGTTGGTCTTCCTAAATTGTGGAGCATGTTCCTTACGTAGAACTGCTTGGAAGAGACTGGATTGAAATATCTGCGTAATTCTTCAATTAAGTATTTATCCAGAACACCTAGAATTTCAGGGCTTTGTTCTATTTTGTTTTGTTTTGTTTTGTTTTTTAATAAGAGAATATCATCAAGATACTGCCGTGATGCTCAGATAGAGAAGGCTGATTGTCTTTGGAGCCCCTTTAGGTCTGCCCCACTGAAGGACCTGATGTTGTTTGTCTTCTTGTTTTCCAGAACTGCTTGAGGAGGAGGGATGCAGGCCTACTAAATCAGTTACAAGAGCTAGATAAGCAAATAAGTGATCTTCACCTGGATGTGGAAAAAACAACAGATGAACATCTTGAGACAGACAGTCGGCCAAGTTCAGGTAAGGCAAAATGGAGCCTCTCTTGGTACCTGGACTTAAACTGGTTGTAGTTTCCAGTGCTACAACAGTAAATGTCTATAGCATGTTTACATTCTGGTAATTAAGCCTACTACACTTTCCACTGGAAAGGCTGCTGTTTGTAGAAAACATATTCAGAGGAACATTTCAAGCTTAGTTAGATTTCTAGAGTTTGGGGCATATTTTTTTTCACCCACAAAATAATTCAAAGAGTTCTAATTCTCCTGCATATTAGGAGCTGCAGGAAAAAAAGAGTGAAAGGAAGCACTGCCAAACAGGAGTAAGATGTCAAAAGTGATTTTACAGCCAAAAGAGAATATTGAATCAAACAATTTAATCCTCCATGTTNAAGCGGCAGATCATTTTTCAATGAAAACAGCCTACAGCTGTGCCTGGTGGTCTTTGTGCATGGCTCAGCATTTGCTTTCACCCAAGAAATTGGACTGGGTGATTTATTTGCCCAATTTCTTCTTTTTCCCAAACTCTCCTTCTTGCCGCCCTNAGTGAATTACTGCTTGAACCCATCACCTCTGCCAGCCTGGCTCCCAGCCAGATCCTGGCTGCCGTCAGAAATGTGGGAGAAGGCTTGATCCTTGGGATTGCCCCTTTGGTTCTCCAAGGATGATGTTAGATGCCAGCACATCTCCAAACGTTTGCTTTCCCTTTGCCTGAGGACTGGCCTGACCCAGGGGAAAGGTTGCCCTTGATTTAATGGATTTAGAACTAGTCCAGTTATGAATATCAAAACTCTTTGTGATGAGCGTGTCAGAGCACTGCTGAGCACCAATCAAATGATGTGCTTAAATCAAAATAAAAAAGATAAACCTCCCCCCTGCCTTCACCACTTTCTTCAAAGCTGAACCATTTAAATGATATGAAGCTGTACAGATGATGGATAAGCAACATTATAATACATGCAGAAAAACTGATTGAATTGACTGTGGGTTAATGAGTGCCTTACAAAATAATTTCTTCTTGCTTATTTTATGCCATCAAGTTACTTTAATAAATAACCCTAAAATTCATTTTGTAGAAATTTTATAGAATTAGAATGGGAGAAGAGGAAGAGTTGCTCTTCCTGCTGCAGGCAAAACTAATAAAAAGGCTGTGATCCCAGCCCTGGGAATCTTGCTGTGTATGTGGTAGACTGTAAGCTCATAATATGCATCAGAACAAGGCGGTTCCCACTCTTATTGGCAGAGCTGTTTTATCCCATTGTGTGAACAGATGTGATCTTTGACTAACCTCACTATGGTGGTGAACGTCCTCTGTTACACTGGCAAAGCTGTCCGTTCACTGAAGTAGCCTGTTTCATGTGCATAGGTCTGGTTTGACCATATCATACAAAACAGCTTTGTTGTCACAGCTGGAATCCTGCAAAGGAGTGCTTTGCCAACATAGCATGTTGGTCTTCCTAAATTGTGGAGCATGTTCCTTACGTAGAACTGCTTGGAAGAGACTGGATTGAAATATCTGCGTAATTCTTCAATTAAGTATTTATCCAGAACACCTAGAATTTCAGGGCTTTGTTCTATTTTGTTTTGTTTTGTTTTGTTTTTTAATAAGAGAATATCATCAAGATACTGCCGTGATGCTCAGATAGAGAAGGCTGATTGTCTTTGGAGCCCCTTTAGGTCTGCCCCACTGAAGGACCTGATGTTGTTTGTCTTCTTGTTTTCCAGAACTGCTTGAGGAGGAGGGATGCAGGCCTACTAAATCAGTTACAAGAGCTAGATAAGCAAATAAGTGATCTTCACCTGGATGTGGAAAAAACAACAGATGAACATCTTGAGACAGACAGTCGGCCAAGTTCAGGTAAGGCAAAATGGAGCCTCTCTTGGTACCTGGACTTAAACTGGTTGTAGTTTCCAGTGCTACAACAGTAAATGTCTATAGCATGTTTACATTCTGGTAATTAAGCCTACTACACTTTCCACTGGAAAGGCTGCTGTTTGTAGAAAACATATTCAGAGGAACATTTCAAGCTTAGTTAGATTTCTAGAGTTTGGGGCATATTTTTTTTCACCCACAAAATAATTCAAAGAGTTCTAATTCTCCTGCATATTAGGAGCTGCAGGAAAAAAAGAGTGAAAGGAAGCACTGCCAAACAGGAGTAAGATGTCAAAAGTGATTTTACAGCCAAAAGAGAATATTGAATCAAACAATTTAATCCTCCATGTTTCATTTCAACCCATTCTAGCTGTGTTGAAGGCAGTAAGTGGTACTGAACTATGGGAAACCTTTCCTAGAGGCATCTAAACATGTTCTGAAGACAGTAAAAAGTGGAGAATCCTACAGCTTGCAATTGTAAAAAACATTGCTAATTTCTGATCTGAATTTGACTTGTTCCATCACTGTTTTTTTCAATGTGCTTTTCTCCCATAGACTTATGTCTTTTCGAGTACCCAGCATTTTGTCCTCATGGAGGTACTATACAGAATAATTCCTGACTTTTTTAATGATCTTAACAGATCAGATTCGTTAAGTCATTTGTTTTAAGGCTTTTTTCCAAGTTCTTAAATAGCTTTATGACCCCTTTCCAATTTTTCAGATTTGTTTTAAGCATTGAGGACTAGGCATACCATTCCAACGTCTTTCTTACCAGTGCTTTATAGGCTGCTGAAGTCATTTCCCTACTGCTATTCATTGGTCTCTTTGTACATCCAACAATCTCATTAGCTTTTTTTGCCATACCATTAAGTTGATTGAGCTGCTTTTCCACACTGATTAAATCCTTTTCAGAATTATTGTTTTCCAGGGTGGAATACAATATTTATTCTGTAGACATGCCCTGCATTCTTTTTTCCTAGATTTAAATCTTGATTATGATACGTCATTTTTCTTGAGTAGACCTAGTTTACCAAGAAATAAATTTTTCTATGTCTGCACATTATTTAGTGTTTTCTTCTTTCATGTCATCCACTGTTTATGTCCAGAAGTTTAATAAAAATAATGAATAGCATTGGGTCCAGCACTTGGTAAAAATGTCATAGTCCAGTAATAGCTGGAGAGTTTGTCTTGGAAGTATAATACACTATTAAATGAATGGGCTGTCAAACACAGCCTGGATCCTTCTTACTAAAGTTTGAAAACCCCTGTAAATTAAAACCAAAACCCCTGTAAAGGTTAAAAAAAAAAAGTTCAAAATTTCATGTGCTAAATAAACTTCTTCATTTTTGCTTTTAAGTGCTTTACTTTTAAATGGAATCCTTCATAGCAATAAGGATATTACTAAATTGTGCACTGTTTTTTTGGATGACTGAATGAAATCCCATAACTAATTGCAATAGAGGAAGCCAACGTAAACATGAGGTTGACTGCCTTTCTAGGGACACAAATGGTAACTTTGTGTAGACATAGCTAATATAAATCCAATCTCTTACTTTTATAGGGTTTTATGAACTGAGTGATGGAGCTTCTGGATCACTCTCCAATTCATCTAACTCTGTCTTCAGTGAGTGTTTATCCAGTTGCCATTCTAGCACTTGCTTTTGCAGCCCTTTGGAGGCAACACTGAATATCTCAGATGGACGCCCTAAATCTGCAGGTATAGTAAAAGCAGGTCAAATACATCATACTCCATGAGGTAGCTTTGGCTTTGGAAATACTGCCTCAGGAGTATATGGTTTGGATTAACCTGTCTTTCTTTTGTTTAATGTATTGTGTACTGAAAAGATTCCAGTGTCTGTCACATACATGGATCACAAGGCAGGACTGTTTGCCCTCCATTACTCCAGCTTTTCATGTGAATATGTCACTCTAAATACATGGAAGTAACATGTGAAAATATGACAGCTACTATGCCCAGTAGAGGGCAGTGGTACCTATACACACAAACATGTTAGTCTGCTAATTTACGGTTTTCTTTAGAAAACCATTTTTACTGAATAGCAATAATGAAAGATACCTCAACAGCCATGTCCTCACTAACGTGACAGAGCAAGAAACTAGCAACAAGTTTTAGGAGGTCAGGGTCCACTTCAGTCTGTAGCAGTCATTTTGTCAGTTCTGATTGTCCTCAACATCTAGGTGACCATGCTGTGGTGTATCATACTATATGCATTTATACAGTATAGACAAGTAGACATCATGAACAGCAAAAAGGTATTTTTGTCTCTTTTGCAAGAGCAAAAACAATTCAGCTGTTGAATTTCCTTTGACACGAGGCTGAAGGTGCAAGCCTTAATGTGTGGGATGGTTAAACAGTAGCGTGGCCTCTATCTGTTGTCCAGAAAGGACACTTCAGTAGGAATTTTGTGATGAAGTAGTATTGGTTGCAGCCATACTTATTAAAAAGCCTTAGTTCATTCTGGGTTGTGGAGATTCCTAAACATAACATTTCCAATTCCCATTCTGCTCTTTATGATTAACTTGCAGTGATTTTTGTTTGTGAATCAAAGACAAAATAATTCCAGTTCTGCGAACTCTAAAGTGGGAAAATACACCATGGAATACCTTCTTTCTGAGATGCTGAGAAGTCCTCTAAGTTTTCCTTTGAGCAGCTTGAAATAATTTAATGTTCCCTGATGTAAGGTATATGTGATTTTCATCAACTATACTTAAAAAAAAAAAAAAAAAAAACATACACAGAAATTTCCAGCAGATTGCATTCCTATTTTTTTTTCCATATACTCGTTAAAAAAACCTCTCATTATTGGGTTAGAGATCATTTGGGCAAACTTGACACCCACAAATGAATGGCAGTGATGGGATTCACCTGTGAGTGTTGAGAGGGCTTGAGAAGGCTGCAGATATTATTGCAAAGCCGCTCTCGATCATCTTTGAAAGGTCATGGAGAACAGGAGAGGTGCCTGAGGACTGGAGGAAAGCCAATGTCAGGCCAGTCTTCAAAAGGGCAGGAAGGAGGACTCAGGAACCCACAGGGCAGTCAGCCACACCTCCGTCCTTGAAAAAGCGATGGAACAGCTCATGCTGGATGTTATCTCTAAGCATTTAGAAGAAAAGAAGGCCATCAGCAGTGGTCAGCATGGATTCACCAAGGGGAAATCATGCTTGACCAGCCTGGTAGCTGGATGGAATGACTGGCTGGGTGTATGAGGGGAAAGCAGTGGATGTTGTCTACCCTAACTTCAGCAAGGCTTTTGATGCTGTCTCTCACAGCATTATCATAGGTAAGCTTAGAAAGTGTGGGTTAGGTGAGTGGACAGTGAGCTGGATTGAGAACTGGCTGAGAGACAGAGCTCAGAGGGTTGTGATGAGTGGCACAGAGTCTGGTTGGAGGACTGTAATGAGTGGTGTTCCCATGCCATCAGTACTGGGTCCAGTATTTATTCAACATCCATGACCTGGACAAGGGGGCAGAGTGTATCCTCACCAAGTTTGCTGATGGTACGAAACTGGGAGGAGTGGCTGACACAGCAGAAGGCTGTACCATTCAGATGAAGGCCATTCAGAGAGGCCTGGACATGCTGGAAAGTTGGGTGGAGAGGAACCTAATGAAAATCAACAAGGGTAAGTGTAGGGTCCTGCACCTAGGGAGAAATAATGCCATGCACCAGTACAGGTTAGGGCTTGACCTACTGGAAAGCAGCTTTGCAGAGAGGGACCTGAAAGTCCTGGTGGACAACAAGTTGGCCATGAGGCAGCAATGTGCTCTTATGCTCTTATGGCCAAGAAGGCCAGTGGTCTCCTGGGGTGCATTAATAAGAGCGTAGTCAAGGGACGTTATCCTCGCCCTTTACTCTTCCCTGGTGAGGCCCCATCTGGAGTACTGTGTCCAGTTCCGGGCTCCTCGATTTAAGAAAGACGGAACTACTGGAGAGAGTCCAGTGGAGGGCTGCAAAGATGATCAAGGGAATGGGGCATCTCTCTTATGAGGAAAAGCTGAGAGATCTGGGTCTGATTAACACAGAGAAGAGAAAACTGAGAGGAGATCTTATCAATGCTTATCAATATCTAAAGGGCGTCAGACTCTTCTCAGTGGTGCCCAGTGACAGGACAAAGCACAATGGGCCCGAACTGGAACACAGGAAATTCTGTCTGAACATGAAGAAAACCTTACTTTTAGGGTAACAAAGCATTGGAACAGGCTGCCCAGAGAGACTGTGGTGTCTCCTTCTCTGGAGATACTCAAAACCTGCCTGGACATATGTTCCTGTCCAACCTGTTCTAGGTGAACCTTCTTTGGCAGGGGGATTGGACTAGATGATCTCCAAAGGTCGCTTCTAACCCCTACAATTCTGTGATTCTGTGATTATTCATACTGTCTCACTTTTAGAGATGAAATTTCACAAACTTGCATGTTTCAAAGAAGTGTTTTTGTCAATGTTTCCTGACTCTGACACAGAGTTTAGGAAATGTGGGAAAACTGAGGTGATTTAGAGGAAGATCATGCTTCTAATTTCCCTGTTCTTCCTCTCCTGTTCACATAGGAACATCATCTCTATCAGATAATTCCATCAATGTCTGTGACACCTGTTTTGAAATAAGCCTTAGATAAATGATGAGCACTGAGCATTCAAATTTGAGTACCCTGGCTGAAGTTTCTAGCCCAAGGGTAGAAAACAGGACTGACAGTGATTTAGAAGGATCATTTAGATTGTACCCCAACCCAAGAAGACAGGGGCAACATAAACTTAAGAAAGGAATAATCTTAGGTACTTGGACTGAAGCCCAGCTCCTACCTCCTGAGTAAGTGCCTTAGCCATTAAATCTGATCATGCATCCTGGAATGCACTGGATTTCAGAACTCTCTTTGCAAAGCCAAGGCTAGGATGTCAGCTGGATTGGCCCAGCTTCTTGTACTTATGTGGAAAGATGAGCCCGTTTCCCATTCTTTAACCCTTTATTGCTCAAAAGGAGCATCTGTTATTAGCATTGTTATAAAATAATTACAATGATTATAATAGTAGTAATTACAATAATAAGAACAACAAAATTAAAGAGGGGATTTTTGACCCATGATATGTTTGAAAAAATATGGAAGTGAAATTTGTCAATTAGCTAAAAGAATTCATTGGATTCTTGTCTACATTTTTTGTGCTTTCCATTGAATTTAGTGAAGTAAGATATAAATCTAATATGTGCTAAAGTCTAAAGTGAGTTTTAGAGGTGCCTGTGTAGCATATAAGCAGAAGGGACCCTTACAGACTTCTGGGTGGCTTGGCAGTAAAGCAGGAAGCTGTTAGAAACCTAGGCATGGGTTTGAAACCAAAGTGAATGTTCTCATTAGGACTGTGATTTTTATGGTTTTTTTTTAACCATGTAACCATATTTGGGCTAATCCTACACAGATACAGTTACAAAGAGATCCACAGAAGAATAGTGCAGCTTTTACATTGCTTAAATGGCTTCCCTGTTTGCAAGGTTTCTACTATTTGAACAGTACTGCTGTTGTATAAGCACTGCATCGTATGGGTAGATGGGACTGGAGTCCTTGATGGCATATGAAAAACATAGCAGAACTGTCCTGGCCAGGCTCTCTAAACTCTTGTAAAATGCCTTTCAGATCTCATAGGCTGGATGGACTGTAATAAGGAAGGCCTGTATGAGGACCAGACTGCAGGGTCTGTTTATCGCTCTTTGTCCACACCGCACTCAAATTCCCTCGATGTCGTTGCAGATGTACATCCAAAGTACCAGTGTGATCTGGTGTCTAAAAATGGGAATGACATCTACCGNCGATTTAAGAAAGACGGAACTACTGGAGAGAGTCCAGTGGAGGGCTGCAAAGATGATCAAGGGAATGGGGCATCTCTCTTATGAGGAAAAGCTGAGAGATCTGGGTCTGATTAACACAGAGAAGAGAAAACTGAGAGGAGATCTTATCAATGCTTATCAATATCTAAAGGGCGTCAGACTCTTCTCAGTGGTGCCCAGTGACAGGACAAAGCACAATGGGCCCGAACTGGAACACAGGAAATTCTGTCTGAACATGAAGAAAACCTTACTTTTAGGGTAACAAAGCATTGGAACAGGCTGCCCAGAGAGACTGTGGTGTCTCCTTCTCTGGAGATACTCAAAACCTGCCTGGACATATGTTCCTGTCCAACCTGTTCTAGGTGAACCTTCTTTGGCAGGGGGATTGGACTAGATGATCTCCAAAGGTCGCTTCTAACCCCTACAATTCTGTGATTCTGTGATTATTCATACTGTCTCACTTTTAGAGATGAAATTTCACAAACTTGCATGTTTCAAAGAAGTGTTTTTGTCAATGTTTCCTGACTCTGACACAGAGTTTAGGAAATGTGGGAAAACTGAGGTGATTTAGAGGAAGATCATGCTTCTAATTTCCCTGTTCTTCCTCTCCTGTTCACATAGGAACATCATCTCTATCAGATAATTCCATCAATGTCTGTGACACCTGTTTTGAAATAAGCCTTAGATAAATGATGAGCACTGAGCATTCAAATTTGAGTACCCTGGCTGAAGTTTCTAGCCCAAGGGTAGAAAACAGGACTGACAGTGATTTAGAAGGATCATTTAGATTGTACCCCAACCCAAGAAGACAGGGGCAACATAAACTTAAGAAAGGAATAATCTTAGGTACTTGGACTGAAGCCCAGCTCCTACCTCCTGAGTAAGTGCCTTAGCCATTAAATCTGATCATGCATCCTGGAATGCACTGGATTTCAGAACTCTCTTTGCAAAGCCAAGGCTAGGATGTCAGCTGGATTGGCCCAGCTTCTTGTACTTATGTGGAAAGATGAGCCCGTTTCCCATTCTTTAACCCTTTATTGCTCAAAAGGAGCATCTGTTATTAGCATTGTTATAAAATAATTACAATGATTATAATAGTAGTAATTACAATAATAAGAACAACAAAATTAAAGAGGGGATTTTTGACCCATGATATGTTTGAAAAAATATGGAAGTGAAATTTGTCAATTAGCTAAAAGAATTCATTGGATTCTTGTCTACATTTTTTGTGCTTTCCATTGAATTTAGTGAAGTAAGATATAAATCTAATATGTGCTAAAGTCTAAAGTGAGTTTTAGAGGTGCCTGTGTAGCATATAAGCAGAAGGGACCCTTACAGACTTCTGGGTGGCTTGGCAGTAAAGCAGGAAGCTGTTAGAAACCTAGGCATGGGTTTGAAACCAAAGTGAATGTTCTCATTAGGACTGTGATTTTTATGGTTTTTTTTTAACCATGTAACCATATTTGGGCTAATCCTACACAGATACAGTTACAAAGAGATCCACAGAAGAATAGTGCAGCTTTTACATTGCTTAAATGGCTTCCCTGTTTGCAAGGTTTCTACTATTTGAACAGTACTGCTGTTGTATAAGCACTGCATCGTATGGGTAGATGGGACTGGAGTCCTTGATGGCATATGAAAAACATAGCAGAACTGTCCTGGCCAGGCTCTCTAAACTCTTGTAAAATGCCTTTCAGATCTCATAGGCTGGATGGACTGTAATAAGGAAGGCCTGTATGAGGACCAGACTGCAGGGTCTGTTTATCGCTCTTTGTCCACACCGCACTCAAATTCCCTCGATGTCGTTGCAGATGTACATCCAAAGTACCAGTGTGATCTGGTGTCTAAAAATGGGAATGACATCTACCGGTACCCCAGCCCACTCCATGCAGTAGCTGTGCAGAGTCCCATGTTTCTTCTCCCAGTGACTGAAAACTGCCAGCAAGAAGAGGAGCAGCTTGGTTGTGGTATTAGTGATGTTTGTGCTGGTGCTGAAACAGACTTGGGAAAATCCACCAGTGCCTTTCTCCTGCAAGGCTCCTGGCCAGCACCATGCCCTTCCACTAGCAAGAGAATAGACGGTTACATCTTAAGCCTGGTTCAGAAGAAGACGCATGCAGTAAGGACTAACAAACCCAGGACGAGTCTCAACACTGATCCCACCAAAGGGATCTTGAGGCATGGAAGCCTGTGTGTCAGGCAGCCTGCAGAGGGGGTGACTCATGGTAGTGTGAACCTGAAGAGCTCCAAGCAAGCATGCTTGCCTTCTGGTACAGCCACCACTGTGGACCACACAGCACCCTCCCCATTAAAGCAGAGGCTGAGAGAGCCAGCTGGTGAGCAGCTGGAGAGTAGGAAGACACCTTTACTGGCAGCTTTTCCACCTGGCACAGCAGGTGAACTTCAGAGCAAGCACCTCCTGCGGGGCATCAAACTGGCACCTCTGGAGCTCAGCTGCAACACAGTGGCCATGGCGGAGGATGTCTCTAAGGAGAGTGGACAGCTCTTTGCTGCATCTCCCAGAGAGAACCTGGAGAAGCCTGCAGTGCTGCAGCCAGAGAACAGGGTCAGCCAGCCTCCCAAAAAAGTCTTGCTGAAGAGCAGCTTGCAGGCAGCTCACTCCTCATCAGCTGCCATCGAGGAAAGGCCTGTGCTAGATTTCAAAAGCGAGGGCTCTTCCTCCCAGAGCCTCGATGATGGGTTGCTGGTGAATGCCCAGTACATACCAGCCCAGCAGCAAAATGTGAAGCTTCACAAAGGCACCCGAAATGTTAAGGTTTTGAAAAGCTCCATGGTAAAACACAGGCCCCACCTTGCCCATGGGCTGGAAAATGGTTTACAGACCTTGCGGGAGAAAACCAAGCCAGTTGGCAAGAAGTGCCGCTTTCCTGAGGAGTTGGATACAAATAAGAAAGTGAAGAAACCCTCTTCGCGGGGGAAGAGAGGCAGTGGTTTGCAGCTGGAGTCAGGCCTCCAGAGTCGGCAGACTAGCCTGCACAAATCTGCTGTCCGATCCCATGGGCATGGCCGGGAGGTTGTGGTAGCCAAACCTAAACACAAGCGGGCTGATTACCGCCGGTGGAAGTCGTCGGTAGAGATTTCCTATGAGGAGGCCCTACGGAGGGCGAGGAGGAACCGTCGGGAAGGTGTGACGGTCTACTCACAAGTCCCCCTGCCCTATGTCAGCCCTTATGCCTATGTGGGCAGCGACTCAGAGTACTCGGCAGAGTGTGAGTCCTTGTTCCACTCTACTGTGGTAGACACGAGTGAGGATGAACAGAGCAACTACACGATGAACTGCTTTGGAGATAGTGAGTCAAGTCTGAGTGAGGTGGAGTTTGTAGGGGAGAGCACGACCACCAGTGACTCTGATGAGAGTGGAGGCCTTATTTGGTCTCAGTTTGTCCAGACTCTCCCCATCCAAACGGTCACAGCACCAGAGCTGCATGAAAATGCGGCGAAAGCATTTGTCAAAATCAAAGCATCACATAACCTGAAGAAGAAAATCCTCCGTTTTCGGTCAGGCTCCTTGAAGCTCATGACAACTGTCTAGTGAGGTGACTTGATGGAACGTATCTACTTCTGCTTTCAGAGGCAAGGTGCTTTTGTGTACATATTTCCACAGATATTTTTTTTTTTATATATATTCAAATATTTAAAACTTAAGGTAAATTATGTCACTTGTCTTTAGAACTTGGGTGGATACTAGTGCCTTTTATGTGGAAATAAAAGACCATTATACTAATTTGAAAAACGACAACAACATAACACTGCCATTTCAGTGGTGAACAACCTCCAGTACATGGTATCAGAAGTTTTTGAAAAAAGGCTAATGTTTCTGGAAATGGATCTTGTGTAGTTTTTCCAGTTCTGGAGCTTACGAAGGATATTGACAGCTTAACGTCATTAGCTTTTAGGGGTCAAGGGGGAGGGAGTGTGGGTGGTCTTCATATTTTTGCTTGCCCCTTTCTGCTGCTCCTGTTACCATATCTTAAGTTCTTCCTCCTAGCAGACTGGCCTGTTTTGTACTTTTTTACCTTTCCTTGTTGATCTTGTTCTTGAAATTCACAACTGTCCTCCCCCAGCTTTTACCCACCAGGAAAGGGCTTCTGTTCAATCTGTCTTTAAGGTTAAGTGGCCTTCTCTGGAGTGCACTCTGCTCCAGTCTCCTGGGAGTCCCATTGCAGATAACAGTAGTGTTCAGAGTAAACTGTTGGAGCAGCTGACCACAGCTTAGTAACGTCAATGTGTTGTGTAAAACTGCTTTGAAAAAGAAAAAAAGAACCAAACGCGTATGCATGTCACGTGCATGAGTATCATTAATTTTAATATTCCTGTTGATGTCCAATTTACTGTACATCATCAACAGCTGATTTTATATATATATCATTGTGTAAATTAATATAACACATCATATGCGGTAATAAACAGTCTGTTTTAATACTTCTCTAAAGTTTGTTATGTTGATGCAGATCCAGTTAATGGCATTGTCACCACATAGAAGTCTTTTTGATGAGACCTATTAATGTTACCTGCATTTAGCCATGCAAGAGATGGAGCAAGTTTAAAATGTTGTTGTGAATTTGACTTATGCTTTGAGGGAACTGGATTGTCATTCTTCTTATAACGTGCATTTTTTTTTTAAGGGTAAGATGGGATTTAGGAGCTTCAGGTTGTTTCTTATGGGCAGCTCATGCTGTGGACCAGATGAAAATGTAATATTAATCCTCTTTGCTGTTAGGGTGCTTGCAGACTTTGCTTGGTACAACATGGGGACAGATGGTAGGTTTCTGTAACCAAATAGGTATGTGTGACACAACAAGTGTCCCTCTGAAATGTCCAGTAAATGAATTCCCCAAGAGCTTTGTGTTCTGGGAGTTGGGCTAGGTGGAGGAAAGCATAGACTTTCTGTCCCTTGCACCCTCTTTAGGCATTGTAACTGACTGTATCACAAGCCTCATGAGGTTATGGAAAGAAGTGATAAATCTTGCCACCCCCTGATATCTGTCTCAGTCTCTTTCTTCCCATAGGACTGGAGGTGAATTTTACCAGCAAAGGAGAAAGGAGCTAACTGTAGACAGTGCTGCTTCCCTTTGCAGCAGCAGCTTTGAAGCTGCCTAATGGGAAGGCCGGAGATTTATAGTGCATCCATGTCTGATGGAGTATGCCCAGAGATGGGCCAGTTTCCGCTCTGGCACAAGTGATGTGATGGACATACAGCTGGTGAGGATGTTGTGACTGGGATGAATTTCAGGGATTATGTGTGCAGTCTGTCCATTCCATAGCAAGATCCGCTGAGCAGACACGTTTCGTTGATTATTCTGTGTTCTTCCTGCCTGTCACCCACCTGAAAGGCAGAACAATGTTTTTTCACAGGTTTCCTTTCATTGCAAATGTGGAAAGGAGAGATCTACTCGGAATTAAACATTTCTGGGAGCTGCTTCTGAGAGAGTTGGTAACACTTTCTAAGTGGCAGATTTTATTTTTTAAACTGTAGTACAGTCAATCCCTATATCCCTACCTATTAATGTTTTGGTTTGTTTTTTTTTTTCAATAGATGAATGTTGGTTTCTATAAGGGGTCTCACAGTATAGTCACAAGGTTCTGGATGCAGTGATCCAGAAAGTCCTTCTCCCACAGTACAGGAAAAGCTGTAACTTGCCTTAGGTGTGGTCTCAACTCTTCCCTTGCTTTAAACATGGAAGGGCAGATTCTATATATACATGTATAAATATTTTATATATTGATATAGATTAATTCATCCAGAAATTACTGGACAATGGCTGCTACTGCAGACAGCGGAGAGGAGAAATGTTTGCTATTGAACTTGGCATTACTGAGGCTAAGCAGCAGCTTTAATACATTCCCATTAATAAGTGCTGGGTGTTATATCAAACAAAGGAATGTTGAGAAGCTTATCAAAGCTAGTAGTTTCTTTTCTAGAATATCTCTTAATCATGGCACATAATCTCTCACTGAGCGAGAAAAACACGTGCAAATCCTTGTAAATCTCTCAAAGTGTAGCAGTGAGGATCTTTGGATGTGCACTCTGTCTCTCTGGGTGTAAAGGAGCTGCTGGTGGTAAGACAAACCAACCAGCAGCTTTGGGCTGATGAGTTTTTAATTGTAGTGCTATAGCAGATTGCCACATACCACATGAGGGAGGCTGGTTTTCAAGTGAGCTGCTAAATAGTTTCTTTTTAGAAAATTGAGCAAAAAAAAAAAAAAAAAAGGAAATAACCACCTAAATATCACTGAGTTTTTATCAGCTGCAGCTACTGTATTCTGCAAGACTTGCTGAAAAGTTTAATAGTAGATGGGGAAATGGGCTGATACTTTCTCCATCTTAATTGCATTTGAGTCTTTTCAGCTGGGGAAAGGAATTGTCCTCTTTTTAAACACTTTAGGTAAGCATCCAGAATTCTTTAAACAGCCCTGTTTTTTTTTCTTTTTACTCCGCCCTCACCCCCATTTTGTTTTGTTTTGTTTTGGGTTTTTTTTAATAAAAATTATTACAGTGCTGGAAAAGTTCTTGATATGGTCCCAATACACAGTACACATTCTCTTCTGTGGTTCTGATTTAGGAAACACATCTGGGTTAGTAAGTTTTTGCAATGTTTGGTTGAAAAACATCTGATCTCGGAGACCAGTTAAATATCTGGCACTTCTTTAAGCTACGTGCTTTCCAGCCCTACAGCCTTGAGACCTTGCTGCTGCATTTTTCATAATGTTTACATTTTAATTATTTCCAGTGTTTATGGTTGTCTTCAGAAGTTTGAAGTGGGAACAATAGTCTTCAGTGCACTGGGGCCTTTTTCAAGGTGGGGGCAGGTTGTGGTGCGGAGGTTTTGTGCGAACTACCCCTGTGTTCCATATGTAACTGAGTGCAGGAAAGTACAGAAACATGCTTAACATGAAGAACAAGAGATGACCCCTTTATCCAGATTCCTTGTGATTCAGGTTAAATAGTGTTGCAGCACATCTCTAAAGTGCCATCTCACCCAGTGCAGGAATCAACATCGCACACAGGATGAGGTGCTGATATCTGAAAGGGAAGAATAGTGTCAGGGGACTGTCGGCCTACCAGCAGGTTTTAGGGAGCAGAAAACAGACCCCAAACCCAAGCCACCAGCTGTGGGTCAGCAGATTATGAAGCAAACTGTGTCTGATGTGTGGGGGGTCAAAGAGAGGCTCTGGCATTGTGCCTACACATTCCAAATGGGTCATGAGAAATTCAGTGCGGTGCAAGGATTGGACTGATGTGTCTGAAGGAAGGTGGCAACGGAGAGCCCCATAAATGGCGTGGTCTGATTCCAATTCATCTGTATTTGCAGGAGATGCTGAAAGAGAAGGTGTTTCAGTGTAATGCGTAGCTCAGTAAGTTGGACTGGGCTAAGCAGAGTCATCTGAGGCAGTCTGCCTTACTTCTTCCAGTACTCTAAATGACCAAAGCCATTTTCAGCACTGCCTGTTGTTGAGGTGCTTTAACCATCTGGCCAAGTCCTGCAAAAGCCTTACTGTGACAAGTGATAAACCTGTCCCAGTGCTGTTTTTGGCCTTCCATAGCACAACCCCTGCTTGCAAAAAGCCTGCAGGTGCCAGCTCTTTCTGGTTTTCCCTCTCCTGGGGCTTCAGAAAGAATCTCTCCATCCATTACAACTTTTCTGGTTTTCTTCTGGCTTGGGGTTCATACTGGATAAGGACTGACCACAGCTTCTGCACAACAGAGTCCTGTGCTTTCCCTAATTCCGAATCTATCTGTTTGTTTGCACAGAGAAAGCTCAGGCACTCCTCAGGTGTCAGCCAACAAAGTCATGCCTGAGGGACCTGCATCCTTGTATTCCACAAAGGGCAGCAAAGGCTTTTTTTAGCCTTTTTAGGTACTGAATCACTTTTTTGCCTCAGTCTGCACAGGGAAGGGCTCTAACTGCACTGCCCAAGTCATGGAAGGCAAAAGCAGGGGCTCTGGTGAACTACCCACAGCAGGAGAAGATCAGGTTTGAGACCACCTGGGGAACCTGAAGGTGCATAAGTCCATAGGACCTGATGAAATCCATCCAAGGGTCCTGAAGCAGTTGGCAGACCAAGTTGGTTCCCATCATATTTGAGAAATCGTGGCAATCTGGTGAAGTTCCTGTAGATTGGAAAAAGGGGGTCATAACCCTGATATTCAAAAAAGGGAAAAAAGAGAATCCAGGAAACTATAGGCCAGTCAGTCTTACTTCTGTGCCTGGCAAGATCATGGAGCAGATCCTCCTGGAATCTCTGCTAAAGCACGTGGAGGTGATTGGAGACAGCCAACATGGCTTCACCAAGGGCAAATCCTGCCTGACAAATCTGATGGCCTTCTATGATACTGCCACAGACTTGATGGACAAAGGCAGAGCAACAGACGTCATCTACCCCTGGACTTAATCAAAGTATTTGACACTTTCTCACATGACATCCCAGTCTCCAAATCGGAAAGTCACGGTTTCGATGGATGGACCACTCGGTGGATAAGGAACTGGCTGGATGGCCACACTCAAAGGGTTGTGGTCAATGGCTCAATGTCCAAGTGGTGGCTGGTGACGAGTGGTGTCCCACAAGGGTCAGTACTGGGATCAATACTATTTAACATCTTTGTTGGAGACATGGACAGTGGGATAGAATGCATGCTCAGCAAGTTTGCTGATGTAACAACAAACTTGGTCACGTGGTTGACACGCTGGAGGGAAGGGATGCCATCCAGAGGGACCTGGACAGGCTTGAGAGGTGCGCTAATGTAAATCGCATGAAGTTCAACCAAGCCAAGTGCAGAGTCCTGCACCTGGGATGTGGTAATCCCAGGCACAAATACAGGTTGGGCAAAGTATGGCTGGAGAGCAGCCCTGAGGAGAAGGACTTGGGAGTGCTCATGGATCAGAAGCTCAATATGAGCTGGCAGCTCAGAAAGCCAACCATATCCTGGCCTACATCAAAAGAAGTGTGACCAACAGGTCATGGGAGGTGATTCTCCCCCTCTGCTCTGCGCTTGTCAGGCCCCACCTGTACTGTGTCCAGCTCTGGAGTCCTCAACAGAGAAAGAACATAGAACTGTTGGAACGGGTCCAGTGGAGGGCTACGAACATGATTAGAGGGTTGGAGCACCTCTCCTATGGGGACAGGCTGAGAGAGCTGGGGCTGTTCAGCCTGGAGAAGAGAAGGCTCTGGGGAGACCTTATTGCAGCCTTCCAGTATCTGAAGGGAGCCTACAGGAGAGCAGGAGAGAAACTCTTTGTCAGGAAGTGTAGTGATAGGACAAAGGGTAATGATTTCAAACTGGAAGAGGGGAGATTTAGATTGGATATTAGGAAGAAATTCTTTCCTGTGAGGGTGGTGAGGCACTGGAACAGGTTTCCCAGAGAAGTTGTGGATGCCCCATCCCTGGAGGTGTTCAATGTCAGGCTGGATGGGGCTTTGAGCAACCTGGTCTAGTGGGAGGTGTCCCTGCCCATGGCAGGGGGTTGTAACTCGATGATCTCTGAGATCCCTTCCAACTCTAACCATTCTTTGATTCTGTTATTCTATGATTCTTTTATTAGATGCATTTGCCACTCTGGCAGATGAATCACCATGCTGCATGGCTGTCCCTCAGCATGTGATTTTTCTCACAGGAAGGAACAAGGACATGAACATTTTGAGGAAGCAGAAGCAGCTACAGACATTTTTAATAACTAAATGGCATCTAGTATGTGTCTTCAGAGGAGCTAGCAATAATACATACAACTGAGATGCTAGTACGAAAAAAAAAAAACCAAACAAATACCTTTCTCAACTCTTTGCAATGTCCTGTGCAGATGCAGAGAAGATTCAGACTGCAAACGAGTGGAGACAATTTATAAACCCCAGGTCTATCTTTCAAACTTGCTTTTCTCCTGAGTTTCTCTGAATCTCCAAGGAATTTTTTTGAGGCTCCTTCCATGTTATTATGTTTCTTTCTCTGACTAAACATTGTAGATGGAGCGCTGTGGTGGGAAACAATTGCTCTGGGGTTTAAAAAAATCCCGCAATACCGGAATGAGGGGAGACACATGGAAACAAGTGGGAGATTCATTTAAAGGGTATAACGAAAGTGCTTTTTGACATGGCAGGGAATTTTCTGCCTCAGGAAATATCAAGGCAGATATATCAGCAAGCTCAAAGGGGTTAGAGAAAGTAGGGAAGGATGTGTGCCCTACCAGACTGTGCATGCTAGGTGGAGTGTGAGGTGAATGGACTGCAAATAGTGGCCAGGCTTGAATGCTTCCACTAAGATTGTCTTTTCCTGCCACTGTCGAAGCACTGTTAGCTGGAGGACATGTACCATCAGACTCATGCAGCAGACCATTTCCTGTATTCCTATGATCTTGGTGTAGCTGATAGGAGTTGTCTATGCAATTAAATTTCCTCAGTCCTTATTAGCCTCTTGACCGCCCAACTGCAGCAGCAGATGAATTTTACATTGCTTTGCAAAGAAGTTCACTTGCACACTTGGCTGATACTGGCATGCATATTAGTCTGTATATTAGCCTACTGTGGGAGTCACTGTTGGGCAGCAATTTTATGTCCTATAGTTGCTTCTAAACTGTAGGAAAAATTGATGAACTGCAAACCAAACAAGCAATTCTAGAGGCAGAGTACTAGACATCTACTGTTCTCTGCCCTGGGACTTTGCTTTCTTTGAAAGTTTTTCTCTCCCTCTGACTGTCTCTACATTCGTGTTTTTGTTTGAAGCAACAGAGCAGTCTGGAAGTGAATCCTTGGTTGTCTCCACTTACTGTGTGTTGGTTTGGATAGTGCAGCAGTTTTGATGCATGCTACTTAGACATCTTTGGAACTTTAACCTTTATGGTCAGCTCCAGGGACAAAGCAAATATGCTTCTAGACAGAGAGGGACATGGGTGTCTGAACAAATGATTCCAGGCAAAAATGTTGACAAGTTTGGTCCAAATGATGTTGGGGACTAGACTAAATCTAGCCTGAAGTAAACGCTTGAACTACATATATTGTACTTATGGGGAATTCAGTTTGGATCTCCTGTTGTGCTGAATGACTTGTTAATGTAAACAGAGTCTCTCTCTCAATTAATGTCTGTTGTTTCCATGCTGTATTCCTTTAAGATCAATAAAGCATATTGACATTATAACTTGATTTCATGGAACCAAATTCTGGAAATCTGGCTTTTCTTTTTTTTAAAGGACTTGGACTCGAAAGTCCTGGCAACTAAGATTTTCATGATAGTTCTGAAGGAAAATCTATATGATTTGGACTCTGATCTCATAATGTAATGGCTTTGTGGATTAAGCATTTTCTCACAAGAAAGCTTCAAGTCTTCTGTGGTCAAGGACAGGAAGCTGGAAAACTTGCAACCTGTTGAAAAAAATGTTTCCTGTCTCCTTCCACTATGTGAGCCACGTGTTTTCAGACATAAGATTTTCATAAGGAGGAGGGGAAGCATGAAGTATAGGGAGGAGGACCTAATAAATCTTAATCTCTGAAGTACTCATGCAGTAAGTGTTTAAGCGATTAAGCCCATTTTCACTCAACAAAGCATTTCAGTGCATGCTTTGGGTACTTTGTGGTTGGGGTGAATTAAACACATGGTCAGGAATGCTGATGGATCAAGGTCTCTAAGCTTGTCTTTGCAAGCACCCTGTGTCTGTTTGTACAAGCAGACCCAGAAACTTCTCTGGGTTAATGTTGGAAGGACTCCTTAAGAGCCAGACCCTGCATGGTGAAACTTATTTCAATCTGAATTTGGGAGAAGCAGTATCTTGCATCTGTGCTTTAAGCAGTAATGAGAGAAGTGCCTTTAAAGCAATGCATTTGTTATTTGTTGGATTTGAGGACACTGAGCTAAAAACATGTAGATCTATATATAAGTGTGAGCATACTTATGCATACTATATCAATAGCAGGACTTTGTGTAAACTCTGGGAATAGCACTCAGGAGGAGACAGAATGACCCTTTCTACATTTGCTCCCTTCCCTTGGATGTCCAGGTGGAGCTGGGAGAATGTTGTAGGCAGGGAGGGCCAGGCACAGACACCAAACCTGTAGGGCCTGGAGCACCAAATGTTCATGTGCTTGCATAATCTTACTTGATTCCTAGTTTCAAACAGCAGGATTAGAAAAAAAATTGGAATCTCTGGGCTACCCAGAGCTGGAGAACAGAGCTAGGAGGTGTAGAGAGGGTGACTGCCTGGCTTCACGGAAAACTGCAATCTGACTGAGCAAACAGTAGAGGAAATGGAAGGATTAAAAGATTGTCTTCTCTTCCCAGATACATTATTTACAGTGGGTTGGTTTCCTTTTGGAAGGACCCATTGTCAAAGGAGATGTTCCCAGTGTTTCTGTGGGTTAGATTTACATCACATCACAGTTTTCTTTCCTGGACTCTTGACTGACATGATTTCCTGAAGTTTCTCTTCTCTCAGGAAGGTGAATTCAGGAAAGAGAAGGGGTTTCATGAAAATCCAGAGCCTTGGAAAGCAAAATCATGGCAATGGCCTTTTCTTTCTAGACATAAGGTCAGTTCTCAGTGCTGCATCATGCTCTGTATCTCCCAGTGTAAGTCAAGGACTGGGAAAGGAGTGGGAGAGGATATCCATCAGTTTTGATAAGAGAGCAGTCTGTAAATCCTGTTGGAGCAGCTTGTAAAGGCCATAGCACCCAAGCACAGGAGCAGTGCCTGACTGCATCATGCAAGCTGGTGGCAAATGAGGTCAAGGTCAAGGGCTGGCTTATTGACCTGGATGGATATCCAGATCTCTGCTATTGCTTAAGCTACCTTCATGCCTCCAGGACACAGCAGACAGCATGTTCATCCTGGTAAGTGTTTCCCTTACTGCTTTTTTTCTTAATGAAATAAATTGTGGGTTGGCATTAAACCACAAACACTGAATGAAACTGAAGTTCTGGCTTGTTTCTCCTGTCAAATAACTCATAGTATTTTCCTTGATGTTCAGTTTCTTGGAAGGAAAAGAAACTATCCACGTCTCATCTGCAACATACCCATTTTTTACACATGGCTTTTAAGTGGCTTGTATTGAACAAGACACCCAGGCAGCAATTGAGAAGTTTGGATCTGACTCATCCCACCTAAAGCCCATCAGTGCTTAGGGTGAAGATACTCTGCAGGGAGAGGAAGACGCATACTCAAGAAATGTTTACTATTATGGTTAAATTACAAGCTCTCCTTCTTTTCCCTCTCTTTCCTTTCCATGGAGATGACGATCTCTGCTGTGGTCCTTGCTGCTTTCCTTTTCCTTTGTTGATCAAAAGTAAGACTTGCTGCCCTTAAAGGATGGCCTTAGCTCTGAGAGAGTCTTTTATTTCTGAGTCGTTAACTTTTCATAGAATCATAGAATGGTTAGAATTAGGAGGGACCTTATATATCATTGAGTTCCAACCCCCTTGCCATGGGGATTTTGATTCAGAGCATATGTTTTCCCCTGGGTTCATATCCATGGTAATGTGGGCACTCTGAGTCTTCCCATCTTCCTTCTTCTTTGCTGCTAACACAGGATTGTTTAACTTTAATCCTCTTTCCTATTGACTCTAATCTGAAGCTATCCAGCTGTGGGGATGTTCATCATGACTTCAGAGCACAGCACTTACGTCTTTGGTCTAAGTAAACCTTGTGGATCCATTACAAAAATATGAGATGAGCAATGAATTTCATGTTCAAAAATAAAGGTGAGCGGAGAACTGGGTTTTCTTTCTGTTGTGCTTTCCCCCTTTATTAACTTCTCAACACAGTCATCATGATAGTGATGTATAGAAAACACAGCAAAAGAATTTAAAATAAATCACCACTGTGTAGCAGAAAATCAATGCTTTTGCATGGGGCAAAGGAACAAAAGGCCCTTTGTCCTGCCAAAGGATCGTTATTGATACTATTCTAAAAACCCAAATAATTTACTTATCTTCCATTAGGAGGGGTAGTAAAATGGACAAATGGGAGCTGTGAAATTGGGCAAAATTTAACTAGTCCTTGTGCTAGAACTTGGTTCATCTGGTTGCTGGATCCATGCTTGTTCCTGTTCATTGATTCTTAGACCATTTTCTTGGTGGTCAGGGCTGCTTTCAGAAATGATGAAAAGGTCAATTTTGTGAGTAAACATTCTAATAAGCAGATCTGGACAGATAGTTTGTTGCTAAAAACCCATTATAGCCCTATAACTGGCATCAGTGTCTCCGACAGATGTTTCCCAGGAGAATTTCCCCACATGGTGCTCAGGAACTCTAAGCTTTCACAGGACACCCACCTGCATCTCAAGGAGGAGGCTCAGTGCTTGCTCAAGACATTGTAGGTATGTCTTTGGAAATGTGTTTCTCATAGCATAGTAAAAATTAGGCTCCCAGTGGAGCCTATCAGTGACTGAACAGGATAAGCAAAGCTGTCTGTGCACAGCAGCTGGTACTGCTATCTCTTGGTCCATGAACAGTGAGAAATGTCCACTGTCACATGAAGCAGAACAAGAAACCTCTTTTATGCTTAAGTATTCTTCATATTGTTGCATCTCAGTCTTTCAGAAATCTGTCCTCCTTCCCCTTCTTTTCTAACAAATTTCATTTAGGTGGTGATTTTCCAAGTGAAGCTCCTCCTTTTTCCTCATTTCCTTTCTCTGAGTCATCAGACTCAGAACTGGTTTGAGCCTTGGAGTCAGCCCACAATGCTGCAGTCCCTCACAATGTCATATGTGTAGTCCTCAGGCAGATCAAGTATTTCCATTAAGATCTGGTGGATAAATTACAGATATTTTACCTCATTCTTCTGCCTTGGGGAGCTTATCAGACTCTATGATAGTTTGTATCATCTGCCTTCCAGGTCAGGAAATTTAGATTAGACTGATTTGTATATATCTGCAGTGTTTCTGGTGAGCTGTACAGGATACACCGCTCTCTGCCTCTGACACAAGAGCAACTGAAACAGGACTGAGGTGCAGAGGCTGCAGTTGAGAGGGAAATGGCTACAGCTGCCCCTGTGAGGGTGTCTGTTAGGAATGTTTTTTAAAGATGATTCTGTTTTGGGAAGAAGATTAGTTTTGATGCAATTAGAATGAATTCCCTCTGAAGTGGAAGAAAATATGCAACCAGGTAGAAATTCTGTAGAAGAAAATAGTGTACCAGGAAATTGTGCTGTGGAGTTTATCTCTCAATCTCTCAGGAGTTGATCTCTGGAGTGCCAAGCTCAGCTCAGTTTTATGGGTTCTTCATGTGTGGATGCTTTTGTGTTTCCTTCCTGAGATGGTCTGGGACACCCCAAACCAGGAAGTATGGAAGCAGTGAAGTCACCTCTTGCAAAGCAGCCTATTTGGCAGCAGACTACCCCAGGTTCCTGGAAGCCTGAACAGTGAAGAAACCAGATGGGTGACCAGACAGGAAACTCAGCAGGTTTTTGATGTTTGGAGCCCTGTGTGAATTTCATGGACCCTGGGCAAAATTGACTTACCTCACTGAGATTTTGCTGAACTGGTGAATTCCTCTGAAATGCTGTTTTGCCTGGAATGTTCTGAGCAGGTGCTGCATCTTCAGCTCTTTTGAAGACACAGACATGTTTCCCTGCACTTTGCTGCATGGGTCTTCTGGGACTCAAAGAAGCACCCATCTTTGCTATTGAGCCCTCTGCGAGTATTCACACTATTGAAGGAGTGTCAAGGAGAGAAGATACAAGAACTTGGCAGTGATGATACTAGAAGGTGGCTGGCAGGTTATTCTTGTGTTCTCATTACACTACACCTCATCCACCTACTCTTCCTTGTCCTATAGACTATACATTCTTTATACTGAATAAATTCCCAAAGTTCTCTGTTTGTTTTCACAGCCTCTAGCTGAGTATCCTAGGTGCTACCCTCATATAAATAGTAATAAAGACTGCTCTGTCCTGCTGCAAACCACTTCTGAGGATGCTTCCTCTAATTCTCTTCCTTGTTTAGCGTTGTATCATTAAAATACATGAGGTGGTTAATTGGATGCTTCCAGCTTTTGTGACTGATGTAAATTAGTGTATGTATGTAATTACTTGCTGTAAATGCTTAGGTGAATGCTTTAAAAGAAAAGGAGAGGAAGCAGATGGCTATGAGCAGAAGGTTCCCCTTTTCACAGGAAAACTTTAGTGGTAGGGTTGAAACAAAGCTGGGAAAAAGAATCTAATACCTGGACAACTGGTGAGAAGCCTGGCTAGACCACAGCTTTGTTTGCTAAAGAGAGCTGCCATTGTGGCAGAGACTCGAACATCAAAGGTCTCATAACAAAACACAGCAGCGATTGTATCACCCAGCCTATGGCACTGGTGGGAAATGGATTGGTTGACAAGTCAGAAGCCCTTTCTGGGCAGATGGCTGGGTAGGAATCACTCGCTGCTTGCAAAATCTACGAATGAGCCTTTAATCTGCCTGTGATACTGTTTGTTTTAGCAAGCATCTAGATGTTTATCTTGGTTGCATGAGGAGGATCTGCTCTTAATCTTTTTTCTTCCATAGTATAGCTGCAAGCTTCTTCCTCCACTTTTGGGGGCAGATATAAACTAAATGCTGTAGGATTTGCTAGGCTTTTTGTAATTTTGACAGGGAAATATAACAGGGACAGGATTTCTTGGTCTGCAGAGCATATTTAGTGCTGTGACTTTGCTTCTGCTCTGATAGACTTTCAGAGCTTTGCCTGGGGAGCCAGTGGTCTGAAAAATCTTATCATGCTCCAAAGCAAATAGCTCTGCCTTGAAGCCTGAAAGAGTAATAGAAGCTGCACTTCTGCCAACCCGATGTTAAATGCTTTGCAGTGCCAAAGGTAAACAGGATCAATCAATTGTCCTCCCAGGGATCACGTAGTGGCAGTCCATGAGTAAAGCTTGGCTTTCAAGGTCATTTTTATCTGCCTTGGGGAATAGAAGCTAACCAAACTGGGGTCCTGCATGTGCAGGCTGAAGAGTGTAAGGTTGGGTCTGTCAGGGTCTGTTAATTAGGTGGAGCCAGTATTAATATATTGTTATGATGAGGTCTGCAAAATGATGAATGCTGAGCATGCAGACTGTCCATCTCTGCTCTTCAACAAAGCCAGTATTGACATAGTTCACCTGCTGGCTGAGCTAAGCAACAGCTTGATGCTGCTTTTACTTCTGTACTTTTGTACCCAGGGTGTATTGTTTGTCTTCTTTTGACTATGCCATGAAAGAACTTAGATCAGAGGTGAAATCAAGCTCCCAGCAAAGCCTGAAGAATACGAATGACTTAATAGTCTGAAATTTTGTTAATTCAGACAGTAACATGAGCTCAGGATGTTAATCTCAGGTCTTGCTACAACTTTACACGTCATCTGGTGAGATTTAGAGCCTACCAGGTCATGGGCTGTGTACACAATTAAAAAGCTCCTTTCCTCAAGGAGTTCACAATACAGAGACAAAATACTGTTCTCTCTATTAGTTTATTGCAGCACACTGGGGCACAGAACTGAGATTATCTGGGGGCATGCTAAGACCATTCATGTGCCAATTAACTTAGAAAGGCATTTTTCACAACATCTGGTTTCAGTCAATCTATCATCAGTTCAGAGCACCAGACCCATTTTCTGAGACCATTAAAGTACACAGCAGTGACGTGGGCGTGCAGCTGTAATCCAAACATCGGTATCAAAAGTAAGAGTCCTGCTACCTCTTGCTAGTGACTGTAGAGAATGAGAATTGTGTGTCCACTCTCTTCTGAATAAAGGTGCTTTTCCCATTTGAGAAAGCCTCAGGCTAGACCATCACCTCCAGTCATGCTGTACAGAGCTTGGTGGCTGGACAGACCTTAGTGGGGTCCCAGTCTCTGTGCGTTGGTGAGGAAATTCACTGCCAAGCATTACAGAAGTCTTTGCAAATCCTCTTTCCTATGTGAAGCAGGCTCCTTCCTTGGTCTGCCTCTGAATTTTGCTTATAGTACTCTAACCACCTTCTTGTGCAAGCAGCCTGTTATGACTGTGATTCTGCCCATGTGAGAACAGGCCAGAGAAGCTTGGTTCATTTAAATATGTATAACCACAGCTCCTGCTTTTACAGCATATATTCAGTGATGCAATGCCTTTATCTACAACACTTAGCCTTTATCTAACATCTTTTCAGTCTAAAGCTTTTTTGAAACACAGATTAGGTAATAATGATATAGGAGGATTGAGTGCATTTTTTCACCATGCCATAATGATACTTATCTATGGCAACTGAAAAGCAAGGATAACATACTATGTGAGTGCCATATTATCTTCCTTCTGAAACAGACCAAGTTTGACATTATGGCTTAAGTAATTGAAATACAGGTCCTTGTACTAAAGCCTGTTTGTTTATAATATAGCCTAATACATCTTTCTAATGGATATAGCAATGTCTGAAGCACTGACACGATTGCTGACTCTGCGACCTGTGAGGCTGGTAGTGTATTGACTGCAGAGATCATATTGTCTCACAACTACATCTGATGTGCCTCCTGCTATGTGAAAGCAAAACCCATCCTATTGCAAGAGGAGTTGACCTTGAGGATCAGCCTTAATTTTTTGCATGTCAGGTGAGATGCTGTTCTGAGCATGCTCTGCTTAGCACTGTCATTGCTTTTGTGGGTAATTAGTTATAACACTGTTGTAAGCAGAGCTTACAAACCCCCTGGGTGATTTTATTTGCATTGGAGGCCTGGTGGAGTAAAACTACAGACTGGCATTGGCAAAGCAAGCTGAACTCCCTTTGAATCTTACCAAGTGAGGAGGAAAACAGAAATTTACATCCCTCTTCAAATCCTCAGACATACAGATCTCTTCCACAGCAAAAGAGCTGGTGCATCTTCCAGAAGAAACTGAAGGATCGATGGAAAAACACTTAGATTTAAATTGACTTAATGTCCAAACTGTTATTTTAGTCCCTCTTGCTTTTGTTCAGGCAGAACATGATGGTGTGTCTCTGGATAATTTTCCACCTGCTTGTTTTTTATATCAGATGGAAGCATTAAGCTGGTGAACTGGAATGGGGCCAAATTTTGCAGGAGCCTTTTCTTCTGAGTTCTGCTCATTTTGTAACTACTGAGACAGGGTAAATGCTGTGCAACACAAGTTGACTCTTCATATGTCAACACAATTCCATAGTTAATGTCAAGAAACAAGCTACTAGGGCTTATTTAACTGTAATTCAGAGGTTCTCAAAGGTCCAGAAGGGTATTGATGTTATATAGACCTGCAGAATGACACTGGCCCATCAGCAAAATCATTTCAGAAACTGAAAAAATTGTTCTCACCATTTTTTCTCTGGATTTCTGTGCAGTGTGTCCCAGTGTACATGAAAAATGTATTGCTGAATGTGACTGAAAGCTTTTAATTTCTTAAGCATCCTCTAATAGGATGGCAGGGGGAGTTAACTCCATCAGTTAATCTGGCACTTTGAATCTATTAAACGTTTAGCTGTATATATATGCACTTGAATGTTAGGACTCCTGCTTGGCTCACTTGTTTGTCCCTTATGCTGTTTGATTAGTGTTAATCCTGAGGAAGGAGGTAGTGGTACTAGCAACTGCTTTCCCAAGTGGAAAATGAGTATGATAAGGCCTAGGCTCATTTGTGGTTGGCATCTCCATAGGGCAGGAATTTGTTACTTTAAAGATTCTCTCTAAATGGATGACAACACTTCTCTGATAAGCTGTGGCTGCCTTGCATGTGAGACCTCAGACACCAAATAAACAGTGATGGCATCAGATAATTGTTTAGAATGCCATGGCCTTAGAAGTACCCTATCTTTTGATATGCAGTGTTTTTTTCATGAGTTGTTTACATCTTCCTGCAATGACTTCATGTCATCTTGTAGTTCATCAGTGTGTATGAAAGATTAAACCACTGATCCTAGAGTGTATTTACAGGATTTGGCTTATTTTTCTAGGGCTTTTGGGGAGTGACTTATCTGTAATTCTCTCTCCTGTTTCTAAAAAGTCTGCTGGAGTGCTGATGGGCAAAACAGAGCTTACAGTCATTATGGATGTAAAATTTCTGGAAAAGGTTTCACTTGGTGATATGCTCTGAGGATGAATGTTGTGGCTGATAATATAGCACCAGGAAATGACACAGATGTTCTCTTGCTCCAAGTGTAAAGCCTTAGGTGTGGTGGCCTCGAAGCATGATGGAGATTTCTGCTCACCGCCTTTAAAACATGGGGTGCAAATTGCCATTTTAAAGATCACAAGCATTTGTGATTTGAGGGAAGACATTATTTGGGCTGGAAACCTCTAATGCTTAGGAATCTGTCAGTAAATGAGCCTTGCAGCAACTCCCAGATGGTAGTCATAGAATGATATAATGCTTAGAGTTGGAAGGGACCTCAAAGATCATCGAGTTACAACACCCCTGCCATGGGCAGGGACACCTCCCACTAGACCAGGTTGCTCAAAGCCCCATCCAGCCTGACCTTGAACACCTCCAGGGATGGGGCAACCACAACTTCTCTGGGCAACCTGTTCCAGTGCCTCACCACCCTCACAGGAAAGAATTTCTTCCTAATAGCTAATCTGAATCTCCCTTCTTCTAGCTTGAAACCATTACCCTTTGTCCTATCACTGCTCTTCCTGACAAAGAGTCCCTCTCCTGCTCTCCTGTAGGCTCCCTTCAGATACTGGAAGGCTGCAATAAGGTCTCCCTGGAGCCTTCTCTTCTCCAGGCTGAACAGCTCCAGTTCTCTTATCCTGTCTTCGTAGGAGAGGTGCTCCATCCCTCTAATCATCTTTGTGGACCTCTGCTGGACCTTTTCCAACAGTCCATGTCTTTTATATGTTGAGGACTCCAGAGCTGGACACAGTACTCCAGGTGGGTCTCATGATTGCAGAGTAGAAGGGGAGAATTACCTCCCATGACCTGCTGGCCACACTTCTTTTGATGCAGCCCAAGATACGGTATACATTTTCACTTCTTGCCAACACCCTCACAGGGTTCTTATCACTATTTTACAGTTAGGAGACCCAAGCGCAGGTGCTGAGTGATATGCCCAGTTGCACTTGGAGTTTCTGTGGCAGATCAAGGAATGAAACTCAACTTTCTCATGCCCCGGGCTAATTCCTTAACCCTGTGGGATCCTCCTGTAGATGAGCAGAATGGCTTAGCAAAATACAACACCACATGGAAATAATGCTCAAATGCAGCATGGGGGAGCACATCTCAGACTCAAAAAGTCAAAGTATTTGCATTTAAGTCTTGGAATTTTTGGAGGGAGTAGATGCTGTGCAGTAGGGAGCTGAAGGTGGCCCTGGAATGAGCAGAGTTCAGCTGCATCAAGCGAAGCTTATTAGTGTGGGTACAGCACAGTGTGCTGGTCATGCTGTGGCACTATGGTGGCTGAAATGATCTGCTTTGCATATTGCTGGGTGTGTGGATCTTGCTTCCCATGCAGAGCAACTAGGATATCAGTCTGTCATCACCTTGGACCAGAGCTGCATCACCTTGGCAGGCCAGTGAATTACCTAGTGTGGTTTGCCCTTGTGAAGGCCCTGTCCTAGGAAGATGTTTTAAAAAGCTCACTTCCAGGATGGATCTGGCAGTTTCAATCTCTCAGTTGCCCATGAGTTTCTCTGAGCTCTTGCTCCTCCCTTACTATCCCACTTCCAACTCTTGATCCCAACTTTTTCCATTCCACAGCCGCTATTCAGCCTTCATCCTAATGTAGTGGTTTAGAATCTCAAAATGTTGGTGTAGAAGAATTAATTAATTAATTAATTAATTACAGGGAGACAGTGACTATTTAGTGGATCCAGGTTATTATCTAATAACTGCCTGTTTCATTCATTGATAATGTTTAATAAATGCTACACTATAGTGTCATGGCTATAACTTAATTGCAATAATCCATCAGGGAATGTGATTCAAAGTGTCAGCATTTCTCAGCAGATAGCTGGGAAAGTAGTTCTCAGCATAAGTAAGTGTTGGGGTAGTGTGGTGTTTCTGATGCTACTGGGTGTTTTAGATGCTGATTTTGGAATGGTGGCTGCTTTTTCTTTCTTACTCTGTGCTGTATCTTTGTCCAAAGCCCCTTTTAGGAGGCCAAAATAATAATATATAAACAGTAAGGCAGTTCCAGGTTGAAGTGTATAGCTTTGGTTAGTAGGTGAGTTTGCAGGATGAGAGGAAGCTGAAGATGAGCACAGAAAGCAGTGATCTCCATTGGCTGCTGCCTACTCCTCACTGCTGTTCATAGTTGTGTGGCTGAACAGGTAAACGGGTGTGCTGTCAGTTGGGAATGCTGTCAGCTCCTTAAAACCTTGGTTTCTGAGGGCTTTCTCTCCTGTGCACACTCAGCAAGTCTCCAGCATGAGCAAAAAGTCTTTCATTGTCACTTGTAAGGCAGGCAATGCATCACAAAGTCTTCATCTAAGAAGATTCTAGATGGTTGTCTCCTTTGCATATCTAATAAAGCCTTGGGTAATCACCAACAGGACAATGGACTCAGTTAAAAAGACTTGGACAATAGCACTCATTTGGAAAGAGGCATCTGTGTAAGGCAATTCCTTAGAATTCCTTACAATTCCAAGGCCTCAGATTTGAGTATGCAAAAGGATGTTGCAGCAGCTTCACAATGTATCTGGAGATACCAGATTTTTGTAGAAGGCATGGGATCAGGAGCTGGGAGGTCTGGGACACCCTACTATTTTCTCAAGCACTCTTCTGTAGAAAAAAACAATCTCAGGAGTGCAAGGTCTTCTCTGGGCAGCAGCAGAGGGGAGAAATAGCCATAGGCTGCTCTCACAGCAGAGCTCATCAAGGAAAATTCCAAGTCCAGATGTGGCTTGTTGCGGCAACTTTGTTATTTAAAGACTTCCTCTTGGCAGAGTGCTACATCATCACAGAGATAAGGGAGGGAACGATCTAAATCTTGTTAGGGATTCTAAAGCAGTCATAATGCTGGCTGCAAAATTATCCCCTTTCTAGAAGAGGAAAGTGATGTGGTTGCAGTCTTGGTAGAGTGGGAGATAAAACTACCAGCTGTGTGGTGAGTGGTGCAGCAGGGAACTTGAACAGGCTAGCTCTGACCTTGAGGTGCAAATTAAAATGAACAAAGAAGACAGGTTAAGGTGTATGAAGAAATGGAATATGACCAGAGTGCAGTCCTTACACAAAAAGATGCCTTTTAGTGAAGTTCCACAAAGCATATTTCCACCCAAAGCTCAATAATCTATTTCCCCTCAGCTCTCATTTTCTAATCTCTTTAGTCACAGGGATGGTTTTGCTTTTACCCACTATTGTAGATCACATGTGCTCATGACATTATCTTAAGGTGACTGCCCACATCTGGGTTCTGATCATGCTCTGACTGTGGAGATGACAGTGGCATGGCCAGGAAATTCTCTGCATTTAATATCCTGTCATTCCTCCTTATTTGGGAGTGTCACATTCTCCAGGCTGATCAGACAGTGACAGTGGCACTTCCCTGTCTGACTGGAGTGGACCCCAGCACTGAGGTCCTTACATTCACAGAGATGTCTTTCACATTCAGAGCATCCACTTCCCCACCATATGCTTCACATGTTTCCCTTTCCTGATAAAGTAGATCCCAAATTTCTCTGTCCATGTTTGTTTCCTCTCTGACTATTAAAGTCTGCAGAAAGTTGATGGGAGAAATCCCATGGGTGGCTGAAAATATTTTATCACCCCCATTTTTAATTTTGATTTACATCTCTGCAGAATGGCTAGCATTCCTTAGAAAGAGCAACATGCCTTCTTCAGCATCCCAGCCCTTTTAAAATAAAATGCAATGACTGAAATGTTTTGGGCAACTCTTAACTTGTAAACACTATGTCTTGTGTTTTCTTTCTGCTATCCACTGAAATATTAACATATTCTGTAGCAGGACCTCCCTCTGCAAGTTTTCCAGACAAAATTATGTTGTGCTGGGAGCAAGTATCTGCTTTTCTTGCTGTCTGTGCTAAGCCATTCCTCTCCTTGCAGACTAGAAGCTTTCCATGGACCAGAGAGATGATGACTGTGCTGAGAATCCCTCCTTTTCTCGGGGAAAAAAAAAACCTGTTAATTCATCACTTTGCAGAGAGATTTCAGAGGGATTATTCTGACGCAAAGCTATGCCCTCCTGGCCCTGGGAATCCTCTATTTTATTATGGGTAAAAGTCACCATTTCTAGGGAAAAGGCTTTGAAGTTGGTGTTGAATCAGCTTTCATAAGCAGCAGGCTAGAAACACAAATTCCTTAGTAGTTGCTGAAAAATCACCAAACAAATGTGTTTAAAAAGCTGAGCCTCCACTATGAGTTTCAGTTGTGCTGTCCTGGTGGGCCCATTGTGTGGGATTGTGAGCTTAGCCAAGAGAGAACATTGTTTCACTACAAAGTAGTTTGCCTGAAAGACACTTCAAAATTATAAAAACTGACAATTTACCCTGATGATTCTGCTAGTTGAACTCTTGATGCATATGTGCTTAGTGTCACTGCATCAAGTGAAAGGCAGCTGTACTGCATAGGACAGGCACCTCTCCCTCACGAAAGCAGGAGAGGATTTAATTTTTTCAGATATAATCTGTTTTATCTCTTCCTAAAGTTGCCATATGCCTGGTAGTTCAGGACCATTGAATTATTGTCATGCAATTGTGTAAAATTATGTTCTTTTAGTACTCAAACCTTAGACTGCTTTTTGCTACTGTTGCCTAAGAATAATCATAGGTTGGTATTCAAGTGGTAAGAATGTGGTTCTGGGTTGGTGGGTCATCACGGACTGTTGCTGATTCTGCGGATTCGCTGCACCCTGTTACACAGGGGTGTAGCAGATGGCACTTTGTGGCACTCTGGCAGCACTCTGTTGTGCCAGGTGCTCTATTTCTAACAAGAGTGGGGGTTTTTATTTTTTGAGAAGAATTACTAAAATTGCTCATAACCTCTAATTGATATTAAATTATTTGAATGCTCTTGAGCGAGTTATAGATCATTACTGTTGTCTGACACTAGTTAAGTCCATTTCTAGAAAACACATTTTATGATTTCCTGTGTACAGCTGAAACAAATGCAGCTTTTCCCTGATTGCACACTAGTAATGCAAAAAGAGAATTTTCTAGTTCTGCTTCTGAGAGTATTTCCTTTGAGTGCTGATGACCCGGTTGTAGCAATAACCTCTGAAAGTGTATTGAAAAGGGGAGACAAAGCAGGAACTAATACAGTTTCATCACTTGAAGCTTCGCATAGATTGCAGCAGCAACTGAGCCATCAGTAAGCCACTGGGGATAATATATTTAAACTGCTCTGTATTTTAATAAGATTAAATTGATTCAGGTCTTTGCCCACCTTCTCAAAGCCAGTATTGTATGGTGGTGAGCAGCTCAGCCATCTCTACGTTGGAAAGAAAAGAACTGAAGGTTCAAGAGTTCAAACTGAAGAACTCCCCCAACAGATATACTGCCTTAGATGTATACAAAAATTACCCCAGTATAAACAAATCGCATTTCCTAACCATCTATGCTTATCTCATTTTTCAACAGCCTTTTTTCTCAACTCTTTAATTTTATTTAGATAAATCAGTGCATGAAGGCATTTCTTACTATAGGTGCTGCAAATATAATTATTTCTTATAGAACTGAATTCAATTGTCTATAGCATTTATTACAGTATTAGTAAGGAACTGTGAATAAATTAAAAGGATTAATGTTATTTCTCCAGTAGAATAGAGGCATAGAACATTATATTGCTCATTATATTGCATTGACGAACAATATTTTTCCAACCTTTCATATATAGAAATGAAAATGGATTTCCCCAAATTAAGTTCTTTTCTGTGAGTTTGAAGTGGTAACACAATTTTTACCATTTAATCATTAAAAACAGTGGTTAAATCACTATTATATTTTCTTATAGGTAAATATTACTTTATTTAATTGTATTTAGGATTCTGTGACAGTGCATTTAATGGTTCTTGAGTTAAATGTTTCATTCATTAATTATTCTCTCTGAAAAAATCAGAGGAAAGTAACAGAATTTATATGAGTTTATTGCTGTTCTTGAGCTGTGTTAGCTCTGGGTGAAGGGCATTTGTGCGGACTTTTACTGAACCTCAGCTGAGCTGTGGCATTTGCTACTCATTAGAGAGCAGCAATATTACTGTGTATACAGACCTACAATGCAGCTGGTGGTGAATATATTATATGGTAACCCCCCTGGTTTAGCCCATCAAAGAAGTTAGGAGATGACTCAATTGTGGTTTTGGAGTACCTGTGTATGGAAGCCATTTCTAATTGGAGGTGATGCTTTATTCTAGCAGAAAAGGTTACATGGGAAATGAGTCATCTTAATTAGGGCTTGAGGACTTAGAAAAAAGAAGGTAGCTAACCTTGGAACAGTAATTCAAGGACAAGCTGGATTTTCCATCTTCTAAGTCTTTATGATGAGTCTGCATATTTCCCTGGGGATGGGTCATAGCTCAGTGAGAGTTATGGCCTTGAGGCAGTGTCACAGGTGGGGTGATGACTTCACTTGTAAGAGAGAAGTAATAAAGTATTTATTAAGGTGAAACAGAGGTTTAACAAATTAGTAGTGAATGCAACAGTATTTTACAAGGGTCGATGCCAAGGTACACTTGTGTATTTACTGCACAGAGGACAGGGTCAGACAAATTGTCAGGGAGACCCTCCTGTTGAGTCACAAGGTTCAGAAAGGATCCCCTTGCTTTCTAAACTCCTCAGAGAGGAGCCTAGGTGTGGCTGGAGCCTAGCCCCAGACTTTGTTAATGGTTCATGTCTAAAGCATTATATATATGCGCAATCAATCCTTTCAATTACTTAGCTAAGAGTTCAAAGTTTTAGCAAGCTATTAGTCACTTAGCGAGTATCTGTTGCTGCAAGGAGCCTCTCAGCCTCGAGGAGTAACCTTAAGTGAGCATCCTCACAAAAGGGGAGATCCTGGCGTGCAGCCCACTGCCATACCGGAGAGCTCAAAGGGCTCTTGGGCTGTCCACTATTTATACAGTCAGATAGTTGACCTATAGTCATATTCTCATGAGAACAAAGTATCTAGGTCCCCATTCCAGATGGTATTTTGGCTATGGTATCAGACATCCCTAAAAGCTCGGGTACAGTTTATCACATCCAATGTTCTGATGAACAAGACCTGAGCATGGGGAAGGTGGGGGGAAGGAGGGGAAGAACAGGGAGAGCATACTGCTACAGGCAGAAACGCTGTTATGTGTGTGCAGAAGATCAGTTGAGATAGTTGTTAAGGTCTTCCTGGGCCCCTAGTTTCTATGGATGCCAATAAGAATTATTTCAGATTCACCATAGCTGGGCTTGAACTTTGTGCAAACATTAATTTCCAAATACTTCATATCCAATATACCCTATAAATGAAAAAGTGAGATAGTAGTGTTGCCCTACAGATTATTTATGATCTGGCATATGACACTGAAGTCTTATTCTTTAGTTTATATCAAGTTATAACACAGCTTTGGGGATAAACCATGGATGAATAAGAAAGTGTTAGAAAAGCTGCAGATCAAAGAGGAGGCCTATAGAAGGTGGAAGCAAGGGCAGGTGGACTGGGAGAAACTGTCCGAGGGGCCAGGAACCAGATCAGGCAGGCGAAAGCCTGGAGAGAACTGAATCTGGCCAAGGACATCAAAGATAATAGGAAAAACTTCTATAGATATGTCAAGGAAAAAAGTAAGACTAGGGAGGCTGTAGGCCCTCTCTGGAAGGAAACGGGAGACCTGGTCACCCAGGATATGGATAAGGCCGAGGTACTGAATGAATTCTTTGCCTCAGTCTTCACTGACAAGGGCTCCAACTGCACTGCCCAAGTCATAGAAGGCAAAATCAGGGTCTCTGAGAATGGAGAACTGCCCTCAGT
>VZRU01000809.1:46390-59958 GCA_013398155.1 Pedionomus torquatus
CAGTCTCACCTCTGTGCCTGGCAAGAGCATGGAGCAGATCCTCCTGGAATCTCTGCTAAGGCACATGGAAAATAGGGAGGTGATTGGAGACAGCCAACACGGCTTCACCAAGAGTAAATACTGCTTGACAAATTTAATTGCCTTCTATGATACTGCCACAAACTTGGTGGACAGATGCAGAGAACTGGATGTCATCTACCTGGACTTATGCAAAGCATTTGACACTGTCCCTCATGACATCCTAGTCTCCAAATCGGAAAGTCACAGGTTCCACGGATGGACCACTCACTTGGTGGTTATCCATGGAACTGGCTGGATGGCCATCCAGATGGACCTGGATGCCATCCAGAGGGACCTGGACAGGCTGGAGAGGTGGGCCAATGTAAATCGCATGAAGTTCAACCAAGCCAAGTGCAATCCCAGGCACAAATACAGGTTGGGCAGATTATGGCTGGAGAGCAGCCCTGAGGAGAAGGACTTGGGAGTGCTCATGGATGAGAAGCTCAACATGAGCCGGCAGTGTGCGCTGGCAGCCCAGAAAGCCAACCATGTCCTGGGCTGCATCAAAAGAAGCGTGACCAAAGGTCATGGGAGGTGATTCTCCCCTTCTACTCTGCGCTTGTCAGGCCCCACCTGGAGTACTGTGTCCAGCTCTGGAGTCCTCAACAGAGAAAGAACATAGAACTGTTGGAACGGGTTCAGTGGAGGGCTACGAACATGATTAGAGGGTTGGAGCACCTCTCCTATGGGGACAGGCTGAGAGAGCTGGGGCTGTTCAGCCTGGAGAAGAGAAGGCTCCAGGGAGACCTTATTGCAGCCTTCCAGTATCTGAAGGGAGCCTACAGGAGAGCAGGAGAGGAACTCTTTGTCAGGAAGTGTAGTGATAGGACAAAGGGTAATGATTTCAAACTGGAAGAGGGGAGATTTAGATTGGATATTAGGAGGAAATTCTTTCCTGTGAGGGTGGTGAGGCACTGGAACAGGTTTCCCAGAGAAATTGTGGATGCCCCATCCCTGGAGGTGTTTAAGGCCAGGCTGGATGGGGCTTTGAGCAACCTGGTCTAGTGGGAGGTGTCCCTGCCCATGGCAGGGGTGTTGTAACTCGATGATCTCTGAGGTCCCTTCCAACTATAAACATTCTATGATTCTATGACTTACAAGATCCTGGTTCTGTCAGAGGCTTTCTATTTGATTTAGGTTAAGCTTTTCACCTTTCCATCATGTGGGTATTTATTTTTGCAATATCAAACATGAGGCACTTACGCATCCTGTAATAGATAACTAACTGGATATAGACCACAGCTCAAATCGTTTCCAACTTTTACATTTCCAGAGCTTCTGCAAGGCAGTAGAAGTTCCCAGAAATGCATTTCCAGTCCTTCTGATTTAGAGCAGCACAGAAGCTAGACAGTTTTTATTGAATCTGGCTTTAATTTGCATAACCCCTGCAGATTCACAGAATATCACAAAATTCAGTGATATTTCAGTCTTTAAAAGAGTGACATGAATGGCACACAAAATGTACTTATTTCTTTAAACTGATGTTTAAAACCAAGTTGTTGTTAAGACCATGCCCAAAATCCACAGGATATAAAAATAACTCTCTGTTAATGAGAGCGAATTTGCAATAGCAGTGCTATAGGTTAGATTTAGTGTATGTGTGTCTGTGTGCATGCCCTTTCAATAATCAGCCCCAGCTTTCTGTTATGGCAGCAGAAATGTGGTGCACTCAGTCCTACGTTGTTTTTATCTGTCTTGGAAATCTGGAGAGGTTTCTGGAGATACCTTTGAAAGCTGCCTCAATAATGGCCTTGAAAACCTGCACCCTGGCAACATCCCACAAGCAGAGGCTCTGCTGTACCAAAACCTTGTTGCATCCATGGAGAAGGCTCCTCTCTTGCTGAATGGGTCCTGCTGTGTGTGGAAATATAAAAGATGCCCTCAAAAATCAACCTTTCTGGTTCCAGTACATGGAGTAAGGATGAAAATGAATTCCAGCTTTCAAGTGACTTTATGTTGTCTCTTTGACTTGCTGGTTTTAATACTGTAAACTAGGGGATTGCATGTAATGCTTTCATCCCATCCTTGTCTGGAATGAAGCAGGAACATAATTTATGGAAATATTCTCATTTCAGCCTTTAGGTAATTAGCTTCAATTAACTCTCTTGGGAATTGCATGTGTTCTAAAGAAAGCCATCAAATTTTCTTTAGAAATGCTGGCTGCTGTATGCACTTCATTCTTTGGCAGTCTGAGGGGCTTTCACAACGGATAAGAATTCAAAGCTTGGGAAATGGAGACCTGGGTGACCAAGTTCCAGAATGTTAATGCCATGCACAGATATTAGGCAGGACTGTAGCTGAAAGCATTGCAGGTTGTTATAATTTATAGCCCTACAGCATTGCTGAGAGAGGGTTTGGGGAGGGTATAGTAGCTTGTGAACCCAGAGCACTGAAAGAGCAAATACACCACAAGACACAGGCTGTAAAATCGGATCTCTCCAGATAAATTATTCTGACACCCATGAGAATTAGAAAAGACATCAATTTCAGGTGAAATGTGGCCAGAGCCTCAGCATCTGGGAACTTTAGACTGCGATCTGTCTGTGCTGCTGCCCAATTTGAGGCCAGCCCTTGAGAAAGTGGGGTGACAAGTGTGTGGGAGCAGAGTCCCAGCAGTTTTTGGTGCTCAGGTGCTGTGGCAGAGTCTGTCACGGTGTTGTGTCACTCCTGGGTCCTACTCAGTCTTGGGAGTCTTTGCCAGCACACCTCTGATTACCATTTCATTATCTAGCAGCCACTCACTATATCAGACATTGAAGTAATTTTGTGGTGGGTGCTAGCAAACTATTTCACAGTGATGCATTTATATCTAAATGGCTAATTCTCTACCCGCAGCTTATCCCAAAGATTAAAAAAAAAAACAACTGAGCTAGAACAGAGCAAATCCAAACCAGGAATCCTAATCAGTTCTGTTGCTAAAAGTGCGTTAGTGTTGCACAAGAGAGAGCATAACTTTCTTCCAACAGATTCAACCATCACAGCTCAGTTGGGTGGGGAATTTTTTTACTCGTGTGTATTGACACAAAGGAACACACAGCTTGATAATGCCTCCTGGCTGCTACCATGATCCGAATATTAAAAACAAATCAAAATCCGAATATTAAGAACAAATCAACTGTTCACAGTGAGGCAGCAGTTGCTTCTTTAACTTTTTCACACCAAAATATTGGCTGTCAGCACTTGGGAGTTAAAAATAAAATTAGTCTCCTACCTTGCCTAGAAACAATTAGTATTTCAAGTCTCCTGTAATATTTCTGCTATGGAATTTTTAGTCTGCAATCAAATGTCATGGACTATAATAGGACTGACTGCAATCCTTGTGAACTCCAGCTTGTCAGGGTGGTTTACTCATGCAGGCAGTTCAAAGCAGCCTGGATACAGCAACTTGCATAAATTGAAAGCCAGCTCAAAGTTTGTCATGGCCACAAAAATCTGAAGACTGGAGAGGCTGATGCCTCTGTCAGTCTTGGTTACTGCCATGCACTGGGTCTCTGCTGTCCAGACTGGACAGTCTCTGGGATGGCCAAATTTGCAACTGGGGTGCCCAGTGTGGTGCATCATGACCATAGTCACACCACTGATGATCTATGAAAGTTTTTGCTGTCATGGGGTATGGGGAAGTTGGCAGCAGTTGCCTCAGTACCCCAGAGGGCAAGCTGTATCGAGACTGAGTTAAAAGTGACTAAACTGTTTGCCTACATGTACCCTTAACATAAGTATTGACAGCCATAATTGCAGGGGAACATGGCTGGGATGAAAGAGGTGTCTCCTGGGCTGCAGACAGTACTGGTGGTAAATCTGGTTGAACACGGTGCCTTCATAAGTTATCTCAGTGCTAAATGCAGCATAGTCAAACCCACAGTATGGAAACTGTGGAAATGGGAGGAACTGAGAGAAATGGGCAGTTAACTGAGTTAAGTTAACTAACTAACTGAGTTAACTAACATGGCTAAAAATAACCGTTTAGAGAGATGGGGAAGTTAGAAAAAGCATGGAGAAATTTTAATGGAAGATCATATGAAGGATGAATTCCAGGAGACAGAAGCAAGACTGCTGGATGATGAGATAGGCTGTATATGGAGATACCTTGTGCTGAGGACAATATGAGTTGCAAGTCCTCTGCTGAGCTCATCTGATCTCACCCAGCAGGTCCATGTGCCTCTCTTGGCACCTGCTCATGGACATGTGGTGATGAGTGGCAGGAATTAGGAGACTAGCACTAGCAATGTGCTGGAGCTGGAGAGACTGATTTCTGTGGTGATGCTGACACCAAGGTATGTGCATAGGTTAGCTAAGCACCAGTCTTGAAATTGGGATGTGGAATTAGGGAGAGCCTGAAGTCATTTGAAAGACATTTGAAGTGCTGGTGAGGAGTCAGGGACATTTTAGGACACTGCATAAGTTGCCAACTTTGCCCTTTGGAAGCAAGGAATCAAGAATGTGGATTTAAGTACCTAAAAGCAACACAGCCATTGCTTGACTTGAAAGAAAACAGCTGACAAGAAAAACAATAAGGCAAAATATGGAGCAGCATCTCTAAGACTTATGAAGGGAAGAGGACTCAAGGTACTCCCAGAAGAGTGATTAGCTCTGTGCTGGGTGAAACTCATGGAGTTTCTCTAAAGCATAGGAAGGCTAAACTGTGGGCTTTGCAGTAGATGGTATTTTGCCTTTCAGTTAGGACTCAAAAAATTCTTGCATGCAGGTTTACAGCTAAGGCTCAATGAGTCTGGGAATTTATGCAGCATATTTTGCCTTCTGCTGTTCCTGCTACATGACATCTTGCATGCTTTTGTTCTTCCCTTGCATTTTAAGGGCTCTGCAAGATGAGCAGACATCTCAGGGACAAGCCCTCCCATCAGGGGCTTCCATGCACAGTATCAGTGCAAACCACTGGAGGGGCACATCTGTGCAGCGGGTACACCAGCGGTGGGGCAGACATGTTCCTGTCTGCAGCTGTGATGCTGGTGGTGTTGGTGATGTCTGGCAGAAGAGCTGTAACTGCGGGTGGAAAATGGGCTTTGCTTCATGGAGGTGAATCATGTTGCAAGTTGCTGTCATAAGCAGAGACCACGCTTCACATTGGAGGGGGAGCATTGAATGAAGACCACAACAAGCGATTAAACAAGGCCATATTCAGAGCAATAGTATCTTCAAGCTGATTCTTGAGCATGTGGTTTTCGTCCATTATATGGTCAGTCTGTTTTTATACTGATATCTTTTTTTTCTGACGTCCAAAGAAAATCTTTGAAATCTTAAAAATGAAAAAATGTTGTAAAATGCAGTCTTGCAGTGTGCCAGCCTGGCAGTGGGAATGGGATGCTGGGGGTGTTAGCAGCAGACAAGTCACACTGCAAAATATCGCTGGGGTCTCACTGCCTGGCCCCAGTGCCCCTCTTGAGATCTGCCCCATTTTCTTACTACCACCAGCTCACCAACAAATGAGCCAAATCATCTGCTCCTTCCAGCAATGTCACTGCATCTGCTTTGTGCATTATGGCCAGCGACTGACTCTTTGTTTTTTCCAGAGCAAACTGCCACTGTTTGTCTAGAAAAGAGACGGATATGCAGCAGAGCCTGAGTGGGAGGCATAACCACCTCCAGATGTGTGCTGCAAGCAGGGTGGGAATGAACTGTGTCTGCCAGGGACAGGAAAGTGCCTGGGCTTAAACTGAAGTAAGGGTCATTGAACTCCAGGAAAAGCTTTGAAGAGTGAAAAGGAGAGATTTAAAGGAATCATTTGCCCAGGAAGACTGGAATTTCGGCCAATGGATATTTTTAGTACTAGGTTGGGCAATAAACTGTAAAAGGTTCCTTATGGCTTCATCTGCTGTATTGTATTTATTTAGTTGTGTTTATGTAGCATTTAAAGGCTCTTTTTTTAATTGTTTAACTTGTGGGTCCCCATTTCTGTGCACAGATATATAAGCAAGGGGCAGGGAGTTCAGAGTGTGACTGGATATATATTAAAGTATTTATCAGTATATATGCACATAATTATGCAGATAAGGGAGCTATAAAACTCTTGTTTAAGAGAAGAGAAAGATTTAAAAGCATTTCCATGAAAAGCAGCAAGTGGGAAAAAGGACTGGTAGAAGTCACACAGTCCCCTCTCCCGTTCCCAATTTTCCCGGGCCTTATCTCACCCTGGCCCCAAAACTTGTGGGACCCCTCTGAGAACTGATGTAACTTACAAGGATGGGATAATACCAACCCAACAAGGGCCTAGGCTCTTGTTCCAAGCTGAGGTGGCTTGGGAAGACTCTGGTGAACATCAAACCCAGAGGAGGAATGAGTGGCTTGGCCAGCTGGAAACTGGTGGGGATGTGAGAGGCTCTCTAAGGCAAAACTTAGCAGCCAAAATGACTTGTCCAAGATCACAGAAACCTGTGATGTGACAAAGCTTTTACCTATGCATTATCCTCTCTGAGCTGCATTTTAGGAGGAAGTAATGTCAGAAAACAGCATTGTCTGTCATCTTTGGCTGTTTCTACAACAGAAGGCAGTTATGCTGTATAGTTATTTGGAGAGTTTGTGTGAGCGGCTGCACAGCCCATCCTACAGCCAGGTAGGATGGACTCCTCTAAGGCTGCAAAGCTCATCCTAGCAGTGCCTGTCAGCTCTGTGCAGAGGTGCTGGTGGTGCTGGTGGAGCTCTTGCAAAGCACTTTGAGATGGAAATCAAAATCTATAATTGTAACACATCAACCTTCTTAAACATAGAGAACCAAAAAAGAAAAGGTAAGAAAGAAATCTTTTTCTTCCTTATGGGAAGAACTCTTATCTGATTCCTGATGATTGTTTTAGTGTCTGTGCTATTTTGTAGCTGGAAGTACAGTGTACAAACAAGCAAGCAATGCTGCGAACCTCCAAGAAAGGAGGTTTATGAAAGTAGGAAGTCAAAAGGTGAGCTGGGCCATGGAAAGCAAACAAATGCATGCTTTGTAGCCTCTGAATTTGATCCCTCTCTCTGAAGTCCTGCTAGCAAAAGGAAGACAGCGGGACTGGAGCAAACAGCCTTGACAAAGGGATATCCTAGGCAGGCTAAAGTTAGTTGAGCTTCTTTGCCGCATCACTGTCTAAGATGTCACAGTTGGAGTCTACTCTTGATTTCTAGGGCTTGAGATCCTTATGATCACTAACCTGTATATCAGAATTAACTCCTGACCTTTTGGGAAGTGATAATGCTGAGCTTCAGGGTTTAACTTTTCATCACTTTTCTGCTCCTGCTTTCCAGGTTTTCCAGCACTCCTCTGAAATGTCAGAGGGAAATAATGCAGAGAACTGGGCCCCTCCTTGCTTCTTTTCAAACATGGTGACAGAGTGCTACAACAGCTGTTGGATACTGTGCTGTTTCACTCCTGCTCACTCTGAAAAAGGGAGAGAGCTGCCAATTTGTTTTTTCATACAACATTGAGAATCATGTGTTTGAAAATCTTGCAGAAGTTGGATTTTTTAAATTTTTTTCTTGATGCATGGCTGCTGACAGGTGCCCATCTGGTTCCCTGGAAGCCTGTCTTTCATGCTTCTTTTGCTCTAGTATGTGAGACAAGATGAGTCAGTGTCAGTTTGATGTCTGTGTTTGGCACCACAGAGCAACTCTGATGGGTGTCTGCAGATGAATGGGACACGGGATGAAAGACTGCATCTCCTCACAGATGGTGGTCACGCATTTGAGTCTACTCATCCTTGCTGGTGTTGGAAATGTTGCTGTCTGCATTGCCTGTGCATGCAGGGAAGGGGAAGAAAAATGATTCTGCTGCAAAGGCAAGCACATGTTCATCATGCACATGAATGCTGTGGCCCTGTCTTTGCTGGGAATGGGCGAGCAGGGAAGAAGTTAAGTTTTGATAGTGTTACTATTAAGTGAGGAAAAATTTGGCCTCTGCCTGTTCTTTACTTCTAACTGAATTCAGGAGATTATGACAAAGACTGTGTAGGCGTGTTCCCAGTATTTACTTTTAGAAAGATGGGAATATAATTTTCTTTGACCTTCAGTGGTTTTAACAGTGGGAGCTGGAGCACTGTGTTCTTGGTGCAGGAGCCATGGTGCAGCCTGAAAGCCCCCAGCTCCTGCACTCTGGTTTCCTACTGGCTCTGCAGCTTCCTCACTGTGTTGCTGATGGCAGGGCAGGGTTTTCTGTAGTTATGGCAGCCTGGAAGCTGGAGCAGGAAGCACATCTTGCTGCATCTTTCTCTCCTGCTGAAAGTGATTTATCATATTTTAGGGGTCATGGAGAAACCAAAGGGTGTGCATACAGTTTCCCTCTTTCTCTCTGGGTATGTGTAAATATATTTGAATGCTGATGTTGGATTCTGAATGTATTAATATTTGTTTAGCCCTGGATTCATCCCACCATAAATCTGTCTGAGGTGCTTGACTGGAGAATAGACATCTTCGGGCTCCCTCTTTTGTCACTGGAACAAAGCACCTGCAGAAGGCAACCCAGCTCTCAGGTGAGTGGTGTGGTTAGTTACCACACTAACAAAACACATGTAGGCAGCTGGCAAGGGTCTGGACCCACTGCATTGCTGTGAGCCTCGGCCAAGCTCTGCTATGCCAAGTGCTGCATAGACATGGAACAGGAAGGTGGCCCTGCTCAGGAGAGCTTGTGATCTGGTGGTGCAGACAGGTGCAAAAGCAAAAGTAACAGGTCAAGCTAGGGTCAAAGCAGAACTCATGCTTGTGTGGACCAGCTGTCCAGAAGACTGAGGTCCCAAAACCACCTGCCCCATACTCCCAAGTCCTGTGGTACCCTCTTGTCCGTTGCTTCACAGTAAAGGACAGTTGAAAGAAGGACCTCCACAGAAGGTTCTAGAGTGACAAGGTACATCTAGACTAGATAGAAGTAAGAAATGTTCAAGGTTAGGTTAGACAGGGCTCTGAGCAACTTGATCTAGTTGAAGATGTACCTGCTCATTGCAGAGGTGTTGGACTAGATGATCTTTAAAGGTTCATTCCAACCTGAACTCTTCTGTGATTCTGTATCATTTGGAGAATTCATGGAGAGTGAGATCTCTTGATGTGAGAAGATCTCCCTGGTGCACCCATAGTGGAGCTACTAGTGTTGTGAAGGAGGAAATGGCCCACATTTACTGCATAGGCTCAGGGGACAAAATAGGATTCTGGGCTTCAGCTTGAAACCTTCCTGGTTTCATATGAGCGACTGCTGTGGCAAGGTAGACTGTGGCAAGAGAAGAGAGGTTGGGGGCCTGGAGTTCAAATTCTTCTTTGGAGCACAGCAGAGCAATCCTTGATGCATTACAGTCCGTGGGATCAGTTGGGTAGTATCTGTAGTCAGGGCTGAAGTCCCACTGTAAGCCTCTTATGGGATTGGGAGCAATTCTACCAGGCTTTTACTTTCCCCTCTGAGGAATGAGGCTTCTGGACATTGCTGCAGAGAGTAGTGGATCTCCACCACCAAACTGCTTTTTATCTCAGGTCTCAGAGAGCCATGTGGGCTCACCCCAGGTCTCCATGATGCATGTGTGCCCACAGCCCTCTCCTGAAATGTGTAGCAGTTTTACCAACTTTGGCTCATTTCCTAGAAAGAAGCAAATGTGACTGAAAATTTAGAGCAGCCTTGGCAGCACTATTGAATGACAGGACACATTTATTTTGGTCTAATAGTGACTGCACTATCTACTAGTCTACCATCATTATGGTCCCATAATATTTCTAGCACAAGCAAGGAAAGATAAAACATCCACTGGCAATGAATGCTAAGCCTGTAACAGCTTCTAGAGCAGCTCAGCAGATATTAATATGACTTCCTTAATATGGTTTCCATACACCAACTGCCCAGCACAGCTAAACAAAAATCTCTTTTCTAGCCCACATGGGAATTTTTAGCACCCATGGAGCAATCTGTTCTGCACAGCCCTGTGTCTGCTAGAAACAACATGCATTCTGCCACACCACTTCTGCCCTGTAAGTCCTGTAAGTCTGGTTTTAAGAAACATACTTTAAGCCAAGATTATTTAAATGTCTCATTCAAGAGCTCCACTGCATCAGAGGGCAGTGAACGAAACGTACATTCCTTTATCTGATGGTGTGTTTGCTTGAAAGGAGCAACACGCAGCAAGGAACTTACTGTTGCAAGGAATTGTGTTTACATAAATCTCCATACCACAGATGTATTTTTTTTCTCTGCCATTCTCTGTATGTAAAATCCTCATTGGGACCTATTTAAAAAACACCACCATTCAAATAGTTTACAAACTGCAGCTGGGAAGAGGGATGAAATACATGACTGCAAGGGATGCAGTGTTTAGGGAGCTGATGTGATGGCTCTGCAAGAGATTTTCCATGTTTTGGTTTTGTTTTTTAAGGCAGAAAGGAGGGTGTATGTTAAATGGTCATGTAGGTACCTATACTTAAGGACATAAACAACATGCTATCTCTACTTACTGTTTAATTAATTGATTTATTGTGCATCAAGAAAATGCTGCTGGCCTTGAACTGTGCACAGGGACTGAAGCTCCATGCTCCCATGGTTATCAATTTCCTCACCCGTGCTGAAGGGGCCAAAGCCATCTGCAAAGTTGTGACTGCAAAGGCTCCTGGTGGGCACCAGAGTCTGGTGTCTGGCCACAAAGGGACCTGTGCACAGTGGCAATGGCAGGAATCCAGAGCCTGCTATGTGGTTGCACCCCTGCATTGCAGGAAAGACCCTCTGGGTAGCCCCTTGCCTCCCAGTGGATCACTAACCATCATTTAACAACTTTTCCTTCTAATGAACACAACAGCACTGGGAAGCCTCCAGCCTTGGGGCCTGCCTCCTTCATGGGTGAGGTCAACAGTGCAGCTAAAACACATGGTCCGGAAAATTCCCTTTGATGGAGCAACCTCTCCTCCCCACAACTTGCGTGGGTGTTTTTGTAGCAGAGAGCCTTCTGCATTACTGATGTATCAAGATGCCAGTTCCATGCCCCTTTATCCATGCACTTGCTCGGAGGGCCATCCTGCCATGAGAAGCAGTTTCCTTTTTAAGCCTTGTGCTCTGGTTTGTGTGTCACAAAGTGCTGGCATAGAGTCTTTGTTTGCAGGATGCTGAATACATCTGGTGCTGCATGTGTTATAGTTTATCATCATCTCCTTAACCCTACCTTAGACTAGCATATTTTACTGCCCCAGGTTACTTTGTTCACTGGAGTTGCTGCAGGGAGTAACACCTTGTGCAGGCAGACATCATTAAAGGCAAGCTTGTGTGTGTAGCAATATACAATAGCTGGGTTGCACTAATAAGTTGAGCCTAATGTTAACATTATAGTAGTGCTTGAAGCTCCAACTGGAGTTGGCATGCTTGGTGCCATGCAGGTATTTTGGAAAGAAATTTTGATGTGAACTGAGTAATAGGTAGTTTGTAATAGGGTTTTGTGAGGGGTTTGTAGCATGGGTATCGGTGAGCTGATCACTGCCCTACAAAGATTTAGCTTGAGATTTTTCTGTACCAAGAAGGAGGTTACTCAAACGCCAACAAATGCTGTAGTTGACAGCAGGATGGAGTCTCTGTCTGCTCCCATTGAAGAGGTCCTCACTCTCTTTGATGGGCTAGGAAGGAGGGAGAAAACAGAGATGCAAAAGGGACCTGCTCTGCTGGGAAGAGATAATTTTAATGGTGGGGCAGTGTGGTGACTTGTCTGGGAAGAGCAGCTCAGTCAGTGTGCCTTCAGCCATGTGTCTTCAGCCCTTTGAGTCTGGACTGCAGGTTCAGAAGGAGATCTGGTAGAATGAGGCAGCAGGGAGCCCTCCCAGTGGTGCAAAGGAAATATGGACAAGAGCAGGAGAAAAGAGGGAAGTAGTGAAAATGAAAATTATAAGCCAAACTATTTCTGTGGATGGTTTGGGGGCACCTGTTTGTGAGAGTTTCCAATCAGTGACATACCTCGGCAGATGCTCTGCATTGTACTCTTGGGCCTCTCTGCTGGCTGCTACCATCTCAGCAATATCTCCTGCAAGCTGTAAAGAAGATATTTAATCTCTCAACCCGGCTCCTTGTGTGTCTCCCGGACACCCCATTGGGAGTGTGGATTCAGCAAGACCAGGGCTCAGCCCAGCCTCCTCCAAAGCCCAGTCAACCCTTGGGTCACCTGCATCCATCTGGGAACACAGCAAAGTGTTGAAACAGCCTGAGAGCAATTACAGGTGAGGAAACAAAGGAATGTGCTCAACTCAGGATTGGTCTATGCTAGGGCAGAGAGGCATTTATAAAAAAACACTACTTGGTTGAAAGCCCTCTCCTTGAAACAGGAGGTGAAGGTAGCCTTGGAATATTGAGGAATGATAGATTCTCTATTTGCCTTGCAAAACAGAAAACAACCCTCTCCCACAGTGTTTCCACAGCTATGCAGACATAAACATACATATTCCAAGGCTACTTCTGATGGACTTCTTTAGTTCTCAGAGTTTCCTGAGTTGAAGCAGTAGTGTACCTAATAGTACTCTTCGTTGAGGCAAGGCCTTTATCTTTTTTATGAGCTATACTGAACTAGAAAACACAGGGGTTTACGACTTCAGGGACTAACCCACTTGTTCAAACTGTGGTGGGGAAAGCAGATATTCAGAGAGGTTTTAATGGCTGGAGCAGCTGGGTCGTAAATAACCCATGTAGAACTGAGTCTAATTTTTTCCTGAACAGGATGCTCTTGTAGATGTGACAATTAATCACAGTGATCAGCATTTCTGTATAAGCACTTTCAGATAAAATGAATCAATGGATTCTTGCTCTCTCAAGGGGGTGAATAAGGAATTCAATTTGGAAGCTTACCAGTCAATACTTCTGCAGAAACTGATGATACTGAAAGAGAAATTACGAAGCAGGAAATGTCTCCTGGACTTGCAGCCCAAAGGCCACAGCTGAAATGTCTTGGAAATACCTTTGCAGTTGCCATAGCATTTATTTGCTTATAAAAGGTCTTTCAGGTGATGCTCTTTGGTGTTAGAAGTACTAAGGGAAGCGGGTTAATTGGATTTATCTGAAACACAGAGGACCAAGGCTGATAAAGAGTTGTGGTATTTTCACAAAGAGGTTGCCAGCTGAGCATCTCAAAACTCACTTATGCCATAGATACCCTTGTGCACTGCTGCCTGAGCACCGAGTTCATAATTTGCTGTTGGCAGCTAGAGGAAAAAAAATGCTACATAAGTGGCCATTTTTTTCTGCATGTCTCCATGAAAACTAACTCAGAGGGAGCTGATGGACCCTCCCAAAGATAACTGCATAGCAGGCTCTGAGGCTGAGCATGAGCAGGCAGGGATGCCACATGCTGTGTGTAAAGGGTTGGCTGTAGGGACAGATTCGTACCTTTACATGATTACCATTGTAATGAGCTGGTCAGTGCTGCTGGCCTATGTGCTGCTTGGCAGACAACAGTCCAGGCCAATGCCACCCAGATTAATGCTGTCTGCTCTGTGTTACCATGTCCTGAACCATCAAACATGGCTGTTCAAGCTGTGCAGCTCCAGTCCATGACCTTTGTCGTGGTTTAGCCTGGGACGGCAACAAA
>VZRU01000840.1:0-11274 GCA_013398155.1 Pedionomus torquatus
CCTAAGGCGGGGCTTGGATGCGCCGCCGTTGCCTGGCAACGCGGTGGGGTAGTGGTGGGCCTGGGCCTGCGCCTAGGCCTTGGCCAGGGCCTGGGCTTTGGCCCCTGCCCCGGACCTCATGGATGGCTGTGCAGCCCCTCGTCTCCACCCGCCCTCCCGGGAGACCTACAAAGACACTATCCATGTTTACTGATTTTGGCCCCGTGGGGCTAATTACATAATAAAAGTGAAATGGGAGGGGAGCCCACCACCCTGCAAGTCCTCTTCACAGTGAGAATGGAGCTGAGAAACCTGATCCCAAAGATCCTGGGCGGCAGCCCCAGCAGTGTGGCCAGCGGAGGGGCAGGTGGGGTGGGGGAGAGGAATTCTGCCCCTCTGCTCCGCTCTGGGGAGCCCACTGCTCAGTGCTGCCTCCAGCTCTGAGACCACCAACAGCAGAAGGACATGGAGCTGTTGGAGCAAGGCCAGAGGAGGCCACAGAGATGCTGGGAGGGCTGGAGCCCCTCTGCTGGGAGGACAGGCTGAGAGAGTTGGAGGGGTTCAGCCTGGAGAAGGTTCCAGGGAGACCTTCAAGCCCCTTCCAGTCCCTCCAGAGGCTCCAGGAAAGCTGGGAAGGGACTCTTCATGAAGGAGGGGAGACATAGGACAAGGGGAAGGGTTTGACCCTGAAAGAGGGGAGATTGAGATGAGATGTAGGGAAGAAATTGTTTGCTGTGAGGGTGGTGAGACCCTGGCCCAGGTTTCCCAGAGAAGCTGTGGCTGCCCCATCCCTGGAGGCGTTCAAGGCCAGGTTGGAGGGGGCTTGGAGCAATGTAGTGTGGAGGGAGGTGTCCCTGCCCAGGACAGGGGGTGGCACTGGAATGTCTTTGAGGTCCCTTCTAACCTAAACCATTCCATGATTCTATGATTCTGTTCCCACCCAGCAGCTTTAACTTGACATTTGTGGCCCTGAGTTTTCCAACACCTGACATGACCAAGAGGGAGATCAATCCAGAACATTGAGTGAATTTGAAAAAATCGGGAATTCATCCCCAAACTGCTGCCTGAGAAGATGAAAGAACCAAAAGCAATCAGAGCCCTAGAGCAGTGAATCTAATACAGATCAAAATAATTCTTACGGTTCCCAAATTCTCTTATTGGTTCCGCTGTTACAAGCAATTGCTGAACCTGGCAGCTTAATAGGCTTTAGAGGGGACAATATACGTGTGGGGATATTGCAAATGCTTGCAGTTTACATTAGAGGATTAAACAAAACAAGAGAGGGAGGAACATAAACCCTCCATGGGGATGTAACTAACCATGACGCTCAGCGAGATTATGGTTGAGCAGTCCCATGTCTTTTCCACGGCAGATTTTCTTCCACACTTTCAGCAGAGCTCTGACCCTGTGGGCTCCCATCCCACTCACCCCCATCAGCCTTTCCTTCTGGGTGGAAAGGCTGTTCCTAGGCCATGCAGGCTGAGGCAACCTCACCAAGAAGGAGGTACAAACCAGGCAGAACACCATCTCCAAAATCTACCACACCACCACCTCTGAAACCTCCCCAACATCTCCAGAATCACTCCAACACCTCCAAAACCTCTCTTACATTTCAAATGCCTCCAAAACCCCTCTAATGCCTCCAAAACCCCTTCAGCACTTCCAAAACCTCTTTAAACCCCATCCATTATCTCCAGAACCTCTCCAGCACCTTCAAAATCTCTCCATTTCCAACACCTCCGAAACCTCTCCAATGCTTCCAAAACTCATCTTCAACACAAAAACCTTCCCAACACTTCAAAATTTTCCCCAACTTCTCCACAATCCCCTCAATGCCCCCAACATCTCCAAAACCCATCCAACATCTACAAAATCTCCCCAACATCTCATAACCCCCCCAACGTCTCTAAAATCTCTCCAACATTCCCAACACTCCCAAACACCTCCAATGCCTCCAAAACCCCTCCAATGCCCTCAAAATCCCTCCAACCCCCCACAATCTTTCCAAATCCCATCCAACATTTCCATAATCTCTCCAACACCTCCACCCCCCCCCGCATGCCTTCAAACTCCTTCCAACATCTCCCAAATCCCTCCAACCCCTCCAAAATCTCCCCAAATCCCCAAAACATCCTCAATGCCTCCAACCCTGCCCCCAGAATCTCCAAGACCCCTCCAAAATCTCCTCAAAATCTCTGACCCCTCCAAATCACCATGCAGAGCCGTACTATGTGCTGTATCCGCCTGTGTGTTCAACAGAGGCTGGAACTGCCTCCAGACGCCACCTCAGCAATGGTTCCATCAAGATATTGCAGCTGCGCTGGCAGGGGGCAGGTTACCATGGTGACTATTAAAAGGATAATCTTATTATCAGCGATTGTTATTCCAGCAGGGTTGTTTCTTGACACGTGTTCCGAGGCGCACATTGCCAACCAGGGAAATCCAGCTGCCGGACATGGATCTGCTGAGCCATGCACACGTTGCCTCCAAAGCCCTGGAGACCCACTTCTGCCACAGTTGCGGTTCTTGGGGTGGGTTTTTCTGGATCTCCAAAAGAGAAGTGGCTCCACCTCCCCAGATTGGGGCAGAATCACAGACTGACAGAGGTTGGAAGGGACTGCTGGAGATCATCTCCTTCAGCCCCCCGCCAGAGCAGGATCACCCGAAGGAGGCTGGACAGGAACACATCCAACTGGGTTTGAATGTCTCCCGAGAGAAGGAAACTCCACCCCATCTCTGGGCAGCCTCTTCCAGGGCTCTGCCACCCTCAAAGAAGTTGTTCCTCATGTTGAGACGGAATTTCCCGTGTTCCAGTTTATGCCTGTTGCCTCTTGTCCTGTCACAGTGCACTACTGAGAAGAGTCTGGCCCCATCCTCTTTGCGCCTGCCCTTTAGATGTTGCTCAGCATCGATGAGATCTCCTCTCAGTGTACTCTTCTCCAGCTGAACAGCCAGGGCTCTCAGCCTTTCCGGAGGGATCTGACATGAGGCAGGCACAGGACAAGCTGGTGACCACCAAAAGAAGGAAGAGGAACCTTCTGCCGAACTGCTGGATCCTTACAAGGAGCTTTTCTTCTCTGTTCCTATTTCTTCTGCAAATCCCAAGGGGATACAGCAAGTTTTAGCCTGGAATTTGGGGTGGCGGTGAGTGCTGAGATCTGCAAAGCTTCATCCCAGCTTTAGAAACACCTGCCCCAAGGGAGAGGCAGGCGTCCTTGTGCCTCGTACTGCTGTGACGATGCGTCTCACACAGCCCCGGGCAGGACCTTGTGGTGCTGTTGACCTGGAGAAAATGGGCTGCCAGGATCACAGTTGCCACCAGTGTCACTGACGTCACTGTAGCATAAGGAGGAAGGAGGCAGAAAATCTCAGACTGAGCCTGAGTCAGCCCCAAGAGGGGAGGAGCCATCAAACTTTTATTATTTTTCTTTCTTTCTTTCTTTTTAACTTTATGCTTTTAAAATATGGAAGAAAGTGAAATGCTGCGGAGTGGAATGACTGCGTGGGGAGACCAAGGGAACAGGAATCACAAAAATACTTCCTGGCTGCATGGCTTATCCCTCATGGCTTATCCCTCATTTCTTTTTGTAAACCCATGGAGAAAAGCAGCGGAAACACAATTTGAAGTCCTCTCATCCACCTCCAGCCTTGTTCCCAACCTCTTCAAATACTCACCACATCTAATTGCTTTATTCCCATTTTGTAAGGGTTTGGGGTTTTGCCTCTAGGGTCGGTCAGAGCCTAATGGTGACCTCACAGCTTTATTTCTCACACGGCCGCAAATCTCCTTCCATCTCCTTTTACTGTTCCTACCACAAATTGAGCCGTAAAGCATTCTGAACACCGGGTTCAAATGAGCATCTCACTGCCTTCCTGCTGCCCAAGAGAAAGTTGGCTGATGGAAAAGACCACCAAGATGATAAGGGGCCTGGAGCATCTCTCTTCGGAGGAAAGGGACTTGGGTCTTTTTAATCTAGAGAAGAGGAGACTGAGGGGGGATCTGATCAACACCTATAAATATTTAAAGGGTGGGTGTCAGGAGGATGAGGCCAGTCTTTTTTTAGTGGGGCCCAGCAAGAGGACATGAGGAAATGGGCACAAACTTGAACATAAGAAGTTCCATCTCAACATGAGGAGGAACTTCATCATTTTGAAGATGGCAGAGCCCTGGAAGAGGCTGCCCAGAGAGGTGGTGGAGTCTCCATCTCTGGAGACATTCAAAACCTGCCTGGACACATTCCTGTGGGACCTGCTCTAGGAGGATCTGCTTTGGTAGGGGGGTTGGACTAGATGATCTCCAGAAGTGCCTTCCAACCCCATATCATCCTGTGATTCTGTAAAACATTAAATTACATTTTATAAGTGCAATAAAGACTTTGAAATGCAAGGAAAAGTTCTGAGCAGCAGACCCCCCCAACCACTCCCTGCCTCCCACAAGGGCCCAGGCAATAAGTTTTCTTATTTAACAAGTTATTAAAAAATACAGAGGTAAAGACCTTGAGTACAATCACCTGTGTGAAAAGTCCAGATGTGCACAATTAATTAAAAAACCCACCACTGTAAGGAAGGGGAGCTTCCAAGGCCCCTCTCCCCATGGTGGGTGCCCTTTCTTCTCTCTGCACCTCATTGGGATTCACCTGGGACTACCTGGGATCTCAGGTGCTGGGTTTTCAGCACCCTGATTAGATCACTGGGAAGAGTTTCCCAATTCCCACTGGGACAAAATAAGTCCAGGGGACCAGGGAGGGTCTGGGACATTCTGGGAGGTCCCCAAATGAGCTGGCAAGAGGGGAATGCAGGCAGGAGCCTGCTTCTGATGGGATTTGCAGTTCTGGCATTTCTTGTGGACTGGAAATTCATCCTGGTGTCCAAATCAGCCTCCAAGCTGGAGGAGGTGGGTGAATTGGGAAGGAAGAGCAAGAGGAGCCAGGTCTCTCTCACTGACAAGAGACTCCACTTCTATTACAGGCGAGGGAAAAAAGGACTAGTTTTGGGTTGTGGCTTTTTAAAAATCTACACAAAGTTCAGAGTCCATCCCTGCCATCTCCCTAGACCTCAAAAACCCAACAAGATGTCCTGAACTGCCCTTCTGCACCTCTCCCTGCTCTCAGCCTCCCATGAACAGAAGAATTTACATCTCAACATGAGGAAGAACTTCACTTCAAGGGTGGCAGAGCCCTGGAACAGGCTGCCTAGGGAGGTGGTGGAGTCTCCATCTCTGGAGATGTTCAAACCCCACCTGGACACGTTCCTGTGGGACCTGCTCTGGGTGGGACCTTCTCTGGCAGGGGGTTGGAGGAGATGATCTCCAGAGGTCCCTTCCAATCCCATATCATTCTGTGGTTTTGGGAGGAGAACAATACAGCATGGGCTCCACGGGCAAAGTCCCACCCCGAGGAGTCCATCACCCACCACGAGCTCCCATGAAGAAGCCACACAGATTCCTGACCAGCTGCTCTGCCCCTCACTGTGGAGGCAGCTGATGGGTTTTTTATTGAGCCCCCTTTTTCCCTGGGTCTCTGCTCCTCTCCATTCAACCCATTAGCCAAGGCATTAAATTTTAACATTTTTCATTGCTTCTTGCAGCATGTTGCTAGTGAGTGGGTGACTGGGTGGGTGCCAGGGCCCTAGCGCTGCACCCAGGGGACCTGGGGGCCCATGGGAGTCTGGCTGTGGCTGGGGTACACCCCTGCACCCCGCAGGCAGGAGAGGGGCTCCCCCAGCACCAGACGCCTGCGGGATGCTGATGCTTCTCCCAGCTCCCAAGGACCATGACCACATCCCTGCTAACACCCTGCACAGCCCCATCATCCTGGACAGATGTCCCTGCCAGCTCCCCACATTGGCAGGGGGTGACAAGACGGTGTGACAAGGTGGTGATGATGCCCTGTCAGGCACCAAGGGCAGCCAGGCTAGCGCCTGCAGCACAGCTGGCCCGTGAGTGATGCTGCCTGCAGCCTTGCCAGCTCCCACATAACTTCTGAGATGGGCAACCACCCTGTTGCCCACCCCGGTGCCCTATAGGAGTGGTCCCCAGTGACCCCATCACCAGATTCACCCCATGTTCCCACCGATGTCCCCAGCCCTTGCAAAACTGTAGGAAACCAGGAAATGGCAAGCTCTGCTCACAGGCACAGCCCAGTGCTGATGCTCTCAAGGAGGGGGTTCATTACCCCACAGCTCCCTTGGTGCAAACCAGCCCAAGGAAGGTGCCAAGGGGACCCATGCCCCCCACCCTGCACCACAAGCCGTCCCCTGTCCCCTCTTTGCCAGGAGTCTCCAGCAAGCACCCTGCAGGTGAGCTCCACTCACCACAGGCAGGTTCGAGGAGAACACAGATCCTTGAAGGGCCATGGGGTAACATACTCCAATTAACAGCAGCAGGACTTGGCCATGGGGCTGGGGTCTCTGCTGAGTCCTGTCCCCATCCCAGATCAGAACCAACACAAGAGCAGCTGGATCCCACCAGAGACAAAAAGCATGGGCACCTCGCGTGGAGGACCTTCTAGCTCAGAACCCTTCTAGACACATGGAAGAAAGTGGTGAGAATAAGTCTGGGATAAGCTGCCCTCCAGGTTGGGTCCCATCTCTCCTGGGATAGTTCTGCAGTGAGGACTGGACCCTCCAGCAGCACGGCTGGGAGCTTTCTGGCCATGAGGAATTAAAAAGCCATTGATTTTTGCCATTAGAGGGGGTGTGGCGGGAGCAGATGCACTGCAAGCAGAGCCACGCACTGAATTATTCACGGTGAGAGATGACGAAGCCCATGGCCAGGCTGGAAAAGCCTCTCTGTGTCCTCTGCTTCTGCCCCAGGGCATCAAACATGGGCTGGGACCAGGGACCAAGCATGGCTCTTGATCTCCAGAACCTCGGGGGGGGTCATCTCTGAGCTGTTCCCAGGAGATGGAGAATGATGATACTCCAGAGCTGCTCCATGGGGACATGTGGCCATGTGGGTGAGGGGTCTCCTGACCCATCACGCTGCCCCCAAGGTGGCCTGGCTTGTCCCCTGGTTGTAGCTGGACATTGCTGCCTTGGCTTGCACTGATGGCACAGAGCCACCCCTTGCAGGGCCAAGATGCCACTTGTAGGGCCGGGACACCCCTCAGGGAGCACTGTGATGCTCTCCTGCCATGCCCAGATGGGACTGGCATGCTGTGCCCTGCCGTGCCCCACCATGTCCATCTGTACAGCCCCCCAGGACTCGCTCCCATGCCATCTTCTCCACCACTGTAGTGGCTCAGGGCACCCACAGGCACCCAGGCCAAGACAGATCCTCTACCTGGTAGTGCCCTGTTCCCTGTGCCAAGGGCTGGACAGGGCAGACCCCAGGGAAGGTGGAGGATGGGGCTCTGAGGGACAGAGCACAGATCTCTTGGCAACACTGGTGCACCAGGAGGATGGGCTGAGTTTGCCAGGTCTCAGCTGTGGGGCTGGTTGAGCCCCGAGGAGCAGCTTGGAGCCCAGGAGAGGGCGGCTGGAGCCTGGGGCAGGGCCGGTGGTGGCAGCCGAGGAGTTAACTTCCCAGCCTCGCCGCATGAATCCGGAGCTATTAATACTCGCACGCTGGTTTAGCTGTCAGAGCGAGCGGCTGCTCTGCCGGAGAGACAAGCCCTGCCGAGACGCAGCTCCCCGACCACACAACTTTCCTCCTCCAGCGTGTGGGGCTGCCGGCACAGCTGCCAGCTTGCCAGACCCTGGTGAATTCTGCCAGACCCTGCCAGACCCTACCAGACCCTACCAGACCCTGCTGGACCCCACCAGACCCTGCCAGATCCTGCTGGACCCCACCAGATTCTACGGGATCTCACCAGACCCTGCCAGATCCTGCTGGACCCCACCAGACCCTGCCAGATCCTGCTGGACCCCACCNGGATCTCACCAGACCCTGCCAGATCCTGCTGGACCCCACCAGACCCTGCCAGATCCTGCTGGACCCCACCAGACCCTACCAGATCCTGCCTGACCCCACCAGACCCTGCCGGGTCCCACCAGACCCTGGCAGACCCTGCTGGACCCCACTAGACCCTGCCAGATCCTGCACATCCCACCAGATCCTGCTGGACCCCACCTCCTGCAAATCCCCGTGCAGGGGACACTTTCCTGGCAGCATTGTGGTACCGTCCTCTGTGCCCGCCACTGTCTGGTGCCACATGGGCACTGGGCATTGAGTAGGGGCAGCAGCTTCCCATGGTCCCTGAAACACCTGAGGGCTTGACTGAGACCTCACCCTGCCCTGCCAGACCCCTCTGCTTGGGCGATGCCACCCCAAGTCCCCTCTCACACCCCCTGAGGACTGACCACGCTGTGTGATGGGTGCTGGGGTGGCATTGGGCATCACTGGTCCCGGAGCAAGGGTGACATGGGACATGGCACAGCCCAATGCTGTCTTTGTGTATGTTGAGCGTCTGGTCCCATCGCTCAGCCCAGCTCAGTGAAGGGCTCCCTGATGCCATGGACCCAGGTGGGCAAGCGTGAGCCTCCAGCCACCTGGCAACACTGGCGAGGAGGAGGAAGATGCCAACCCACCTCCAGCGCTGCCTGGCCTGCAGTCCCCCTTGCCCAGGCACAGCGGCTGCCGGAGCCAAGCCATGGATTCCTTCTGCTTCGTCTGCTTCCAGAAAGAGGAGCTGCAGCCCCTGCACCTGCACAGGTCAGTGCCACCGGGCCGGGTCGTACACGGATGGAGGGGATGCGCTGTGAGCCTTTGACGCGCATAGGAGCATGGCACCGAGCTAGGCTGGAGGACGATACCTGGTGTGAGAGCTGCCATGGCTGTATCAAAGTTTTCCTTGGAGCAGGAACATCCTCCTGGCCGGAGGAAACCATGGCCAGGTGCTGTGCCATGCCATGCCATGCCGTGCCAGGGAGAGCTGTGTCCCCAGCACATGTATGCATCTGGCATGTGCTTCCCCAGCAACAGCTCTCCAGGGCATGAGGTGGGCATCCTGTGCCATGCTTTGCTGTGCCAAGCATGGTGAGCCTGTGAGAGCGGGGCTGTGGTGTGTGACCCCCTTGGCATCTCCCAGAGCCATCCTACCCACTCCTGCTTCCTCAGCTGGACTCTGCCTCCAGGGACCCTGGGGCAGGGGCTGGATGGGGGACCAGGAGGGTCCCCAAGGCCTGGCTACCTCGGCAGCAGCACCGATGCCCGCTTCCCTCTCTCCCCACCCTCTGCCATCCGCGCTGCTGAGTGGCAGCCAGGACGGATGTGCCGGAATTAGCCAGGCAGCCGGCAGGGACACGAGGTGTGAATGCTGGCACATGGTGTGCCCAACTGCTCCTTTGTGGCACTGAGCCACTGCCACCTCCTGTCCCTTGCTGCCCTCACTGGGGCAAAGCTCCCACCCTGCTGTGTCCAGGATGCCCCTCTCCCCACAGGCACTGGTCACCCACGGTGAGGTCCAGGAGGTGGCAGTGCCATGCTGGTGACCAGGCAGGTCTATTGGGTGGGCTGTGGGACGTGCCAGTCCAGGCAGTTGTCCTTCCTCCCCAGTGTGCAAGAAGCTGTAGGATTTGTTTTTTGGTGTAAATCACATTTTTTGGAGCCTTGATTCCCATGAGTTGTGTCCCATGAGCTCAGTGCTGGCTGGGAAGGTGCCAGGAGGTAGGGGGGGGACACCAAGTGACCAGAGGTGGGACAGGGTCCTTGGTGGTGGGTGCTGCTGGGGGAAGGTACAGGGCAGTCCCGGGGCTCCCATCTTACAGCCTGACATGGGGTCGGAGCTGAGCAGCTGCACCCAGCCGGTGCTGGGCCACAGGTGCCATGAGTCTGGCATTCTCAGCCAGGGAGAGGACCACCCAGAGTGACAGTGTGGTGGCCCGAAGTCTTGCCCGGTGGCCACAGGGACCACCCCTCCCTGTATGTGGGGACAGCACAGGGTGGACCCCGGGGCTTGTCCCCAGAGACCTCTCCCAGTCCTGCCCTGCTTCAATGGGGGCTGTGCTTGGGGGGTGGGGGCAGTCGGGCTGCCTGTCCCCAAACACCTCCCCCAGTTGTCACCAACCTGTCCCTAACAGCTTTTTCCCGGGCCTGCCGCCAGCCCATGGGGACAGGGCTGTCATCGCCTGCCACCACCGGCACAGCGGCTACCAGGGTGGGCTTCCCCCGGGGGACATGGGGGATCGGCAGAGGGACCCACCGGCTGCCCCCGGAAACTCCATTGCCCCACTGCCTGTCCCTGTCCCCCCGAGCTGGAGAGAGCCCCTGGGCCCGTGGCAGTGGGTGCTGGTGGCAGCGTGCCTGTCCCTGCAGCCTCGCTAGATGGTGCCAGGAGAACGGGCTGTGAGCGGAGGCGGCCAGCGGGCCTGCTGTGACGGATGGGGATGGGGTGTCAGGGTGCCAGGGCAGGGCCCGGGGCTGCCCCCCCCGCCCCCAGTTCAATTGCACTTGCTGCATTGGCCCCAGTTGGTGATGGGATGGGAAATGCAGTGAGCACAGCTGTGTTGTGGCCCCGGGCAGCTATTCAGCTGGTGTCTGTGGCTTCAGATGGGGGTGGGAGCAGGATGGTGCTGGCTCCCCACTACACCCCCAAATCTCGCATTCCCCACGAAAAAGCCCTCCTTCTGCTTCTTTTCAGAAGAAACACATTCAAAGAAAACCCTTTCTCTTTCCTTTCAAGCCAGGACCTGAATAGTCATCATTAGGCTCCAGAGTCAACACTGTGTCTAAGCTCCTTGCAAGTGGCTGCGGGCAGATGGTGCTGACCCTCCCTGTGCTGGGGGTGACCAGTGTGCAGGACACTGTCCCCCGCACCCAGCTGGCTTGTGTCCATCCTCTGCCCCCGACCCGGACAGCACTTGGGGGCTGTGGGAGGGGAGGCAGCACCCCAAGGGACATTGGCAGTGGCAGGACATGTTCCCGTCCTCACCCCCGGGCTGAGTCCCCCGCCTCCATGGCACCACAGGCTGCGTCTCCCCCCGACCTTGAGAGCAGCCACTGGGAATCTCATCCCGGCAGCCATGGCGGGGGCCGGAATCACGCCATTGGGGGGGACCACCCAGGTGGGAGGCACTTAACTCCCCCAGCACTGCGGAACCCAGCTTCCACACACCCCCTCCTCCCTTTCCAACCCAAATCCCCCTGCCTGGGGTGACCTGGGGGGCACCCAGTGACCCCTAGCATGGGTCCTGCACCCCGGGGGTGGTTCTGGGACAGACAGTGCGTAACAGAGGTGACACTGGTGGCCAGGCTGGTGTCACTTCAGGGGCAGGAGGTTTTGGGGTTTGGTGGATGCTACGGGGGGCAGGGGGAGGTGTGTGTGGGGGGGTGGAAGCCGGCGCTGCAGCTCCCAG
>VZRU01000842.1:4572-24164 GCA_013398155.1 Pedionomus torquatus
GATGAATAGTGTTCTTCATCTGTAAGTGGGCAGAGGTTTTGGCCAGGTTTTTAAATGCAGGTGCCAACTATCACTGCTTGGTCAATGTTTGGAACTTCTGGCTTTATTATGGTTGAATATGAATGGGCTGACTCCTGATCCACAGCATGTGGCTGAAGATGCTCAGGTGCCTTATGATCATGAATTCCCTCTTGATTTTCCTCACGCATGTGATGTGCGCATGTTTGATATATCCCAGACTTCTTGCAAGGCCTGTGAAATTTACAGCAACCTAGGCTTTTTTCAGCANCCAAATGGTTGAAGTCACTTGATTGTCCTTGAGTAAATGACTCTATTTGCTTGGAGCCTTCTGTAATTTGACCTAAAGCAAAGGAAACCTACTCTGCTGTTTCACTGTTTCGTTTCACCTGACCGGTTGCACATGGAATGTATACTTGTAGTAGAATGTTGTGGCTCTAACGTTACATGAAGGAGCCAAAGTCCAATGGAATTCTGTCTTGCTCACTTGCTTCTGTGTCCTGGTTTGTTTTCACATAGATGTTGTTGACGATGAAGACTTTCTGCCTCCAGTGAAAACACCGACAGAAGTAGTGGGTTTAAAGGCAGCATCTTTGCCTGCCTGTACTGCTTTGCAGAACATCTCCCTTAAGCACCCTTGGACAGAGATACAGTAAGTGCAAGAGGAGTGCTGCAGTGTGGTTGACCTGCCACTTCACGTTCTCCTTGCCTGGAAGAACAGTGAAGCAGCTTTTTGAAGGATAATAAACTTTCTGCTGGAGGGTCTTTCACACCCCCTTGTTCCAATGCATTTCACATCATTTAGCTCTTTTGGCAAAGCTTCTAGTGCCAGACTTAGAGCTGGGTTAAGCTTTCTTCAGTGTAAGTAGTGGAACATGGCTCTTGGAAGGGCACAATTGCTAGCTCTGTAGGCTAGTGATAGAAGCCCATTAGTGCTTTCCAGTGGTTTCAAAGGACCTTGAAAGTAGTGCACTCTCTAAAGCAGGAACTCCAAGCAAAAGGCACTCAAGCCTGTAATATGGCCAGACAGTGCACGCTTGCTACTCATTGCTCAGTTTTAAGTCTATGAATATTCCCACAGCCTACAATGTTGCTGCTATCTGTAGTTGTGATGTTTAGCTCCATCAGGGCTACAGGTTACAACCCTTGGGCAGTTACAGTTATACAAAGACAATCATTGTCTCCTTAAGTGTGTCCTAACCACTTATTTATGTATAATTAAAAATTAGTAAGTAGCCACAGGTATGGCGGGTAGCCTGGCACCTGCCAAATGTTTTTGGTAGGGAGGTTGGCAATAGTTTTTTACCACTACTGCTGTGGCTACAATCTTATGCCAGTAGGAAGAAAGAACCCCCGTGGGACCAAAGAGCATCAGAGTCAGGTGTGCTATTTTGCAGGCTATTCATTCTCACCTTCTCACTCTGATTATATGACTGTATCTCCTCTCCCTGTCCCCAGTATTGCTTTTGCTAGCTAAATAGCAATTGCCTCTTTTCAGGCAAATTGCATCGCTTCCCTGGTTCTGTGAGCATTTCTTCAGACTCTGTCACTATCAGGCTAGATCTTACAAGATATTCCAGCTAAGTTCATTGGATCTTCCGCTGTGGAGCCTTACGGTAAAAAGGCAAAAGGAGAACAGTATCTAAATGGCATCTTCATTTACAGTTAGGAAGTAGCTGACACTGAGTCTTTTGTAGATCTCAAAACAAGGGGCTTGTTTTGTTCTAGCTGATGGGCAACAGAGGAGGAAAAGATAAAATACTTGTATAGAGATAGGCAACTGTCTCTCTTTCCTGTATAGGTTTTACAGAAAATATTTATGTATTTGTGATTCTGCCTGATGCTGTAAAGTCATCTCTTAGTGCTTCTGGCAATATCTGGTAGCAGCAGCTGTAACAAGCTGTTTCTGAGTGTGATTTCAACTTTGCTCCTGAACCTCTTCATTGCATCAAAGTCTTGAGTTTGCTGTGGCAAGGTTATTAAGTGTGGTTCAGAGCACAGGACCTGTGGCTGCTTCAAAGGTGATCATTGTGGCAGTTTTGGCTGTATTGTAGATAGCTGAGCTTTTCTTGGCACCTGGGGATTTCCACAGTGAGCTAAGGATAGCAAGGTGGGAGAGGGAGGAGAGGAAAAAAGGTAGGAAGGAGGGAGAGAAGAGAAAGGAAGAAGGGAGGGATGCAGTTGGTCTGTTTTTACCTTTGATCCCTCTGTCCAGCCTGATGCATTTATGTACAGGGCTGAGGCACATGGGTAAGGATCTCCAGATGATTTATCCTGCCGTCCTGGTATAGATTTTGTGGTACCTTCCTGATTTTCAGCAGTTACAAGCCTGGTCTCCTCAGATTAATCTGTTCTATGAACAGTTAATTTTCTTAGAACATGGAGGAGATGATAGGTTTTGGCAGAAGGGGTGGGGTATGAGGAGATGTAAGGCATTGAATAGTTTGGATATGCACTGACTGCAGTGATCATTCTTCTCCTGTTCACTTGATCTCTTCTTGTTTCAGAAACACAGTCTACAATATCTGTGGCTCCAAGCAGCTCTGGGGGAACAATGGGAACATCTTTAGCTTCAGTGAATTCCAGGAGCATCCTGAGAACCGAGATGAGGAGCAAGAGGCGAAAGAGGAGGCAGGGTGTGCAGGTGCTTGTTACTGAGCCGTGTGAGCTGGTCTGAGTGTGATGCCTTCTACCAGGGAGGGAGTCAGTATTAGCTGGAATGGGAGGGTGAGCATGACAAGTCATCATGGGACATGAAAACTCTGTCACATTGTCTTAGGTCACTTCCTGTGGTGCTGGCACAAGATTGACTCTTTTGGCTCTAATTTAGGCCACGCCTGTCTGTCTCCTACTTCTGGAGCCTTTGCAGAGACAAAAATACCATCTATGTTGCCAGTCTGTACTGTTGTTTCTCTGAAGTAGAAGATAAATTGCTGCATGATCACAGGCTAAGCTCAACAGCTTCACTGCATGCTTGGGAAGTTACCTCTCCATGACAGTGACTTGGGTTTGCTGTGTGCAAGGTAGATGGGTAGGGTGCAAGGTGGGTTAATAGGTACCATGCAACATCCCAACCTTGTTTATTCTGGGCGTACCTGTGGCTGATCCCTACTGTCTGTGCTTTGATGGATCCCAGCAAGTCAGTTTTCCTTGCATTGTATGTCAGTTTCATCTGCTGAGCTGCTCTGAGTCCCCCTTTAGACTCCATAGTAGCAACCCAATTCTGTGTAAACTAACCCTGTTTCCGTTCAGTTAAGGAGGAGGTCCCAGAGGATGGAAGGATGGAGCCCAGGCTGAACTGGGTTAGGAAAGCCAGGTGGATGAACAGTGGCTTCCTGGGCTTGCCTGAAGAACTGTCCAGGGAGAGGAACCCAATAGATAAAGTGAGTGTCCTACAGCAACAGATCCTTACACTCACAGAGGAAGTCAAGTCACAGAAGGTGAGTGAGTCAGAGTCTGCTGCTTGTAGGGACAGGGCCCTGGGTGGTCACAGACTCCCTTACACCTTGGTATTGGCTAAGAAGTGCTCACTGGCAACTAGTTGAAGCTCCTGGTGTCACCTCTTTGTATGTGCCTTATTGTGCCCAGCACCAGGGAGATCTCTTCTTCAGCCATTGTGCTGGAAGTGCCAGCAGATGGGCTGGAAAAGGGAGGTAAAACAAATCCAAGTGCACTCTGTCTGTATCTTGCTGGTGCATCTTTATTGCCCAGTGAACGAATTGCGGTCCTGTGAAACTGGCAGGAACTGCCAGGCTGACTCATCCTGTTAACAGCAAGTCACTCGTTTTGAAGAGTGATCCACCATTAAGAGGTGATTTGACTGTAGAAGTTACGGGTCACTGCAAGGGCTGTCTCTCCTGAACGTTACTGTTCTTTTTCACAAGCATGGAGAAATGCCAGACTCTCCACTAATGATGCTGGTACCTCTCCAGCAGAAGAGGCAGGAGAGCCAGGTCCCATGATGGGCAATCAGTTACATCATTGATTTGCTTCCTTAAATGGCTGAGATGGCAGGGCCTGAATAAGCAGCATGGTACTAAGGCAAGCTTGTGTGTGTTCATGTGGGGTAGAGTGAGGGAGGACTCTGGCTGAGGGAAGATTAAAATGGATACGGCAATTTCCTTCTGGTAGCACAGAGAGGTGTAGACTGCATTTATGTCGTATTTCTCCCCCTCCTATTTTACCACACTGCTGACCAGATCTCCAGCTTCTCTGGTCACTTCTGGGCTTCCCAAGAATGTTAACTATAGGAACTCAGAATTCAGACAGTGTGAGCAGCAGCTTGTCTGTTAGCAGTCCACCTAAAGTAAAATTATGTATTGCCTCCTGCAGAGAACTTTCAGGCCCAACTTTGAGAGTAGAGAGGGTTTTCTGTGATTTCAAGATTTCTGCCTGCAGTTTGCTTTCAAGAACCTGAAGACCTTTCACTGTTCACTCCTTACTGGTTGGCTCTGTGCTGTCCATGCTGCCATTGCCCTGGTCAGCAGTCTTATGTAAAGGCTGTGCCTTCTCTTTCCAGGAGCTGGTTAAACTTCTCCACAAAGCTCTGGAGGCAGCCCAGCAGGAGAAGAGAGTGTCTAGCATGTATCTCACTGCAACAGGAGATAAGGACAGGCTGGAGCTGGTGCGCCACAAAGTGAGACAAATAGCAGATCTCACCAGTCGGCTAGAAGCACTTGAGAAAGAAAAGAAGGAACTGGAGCAGATGCTGACTCTGAGAGACAGACACATCCAGGAACTCAAGGAGCATGTTCAACTTCTGATGGAAAAGAACCACGCCAAACAGGAAGTCATCATGGCCTTGACAGAGCAGATGGCCCGAGAGCTCTCTGACCCAATGCAAGAAGCCAACACTATCACTGCAGAGACATTGTATAAGCAGCAGGAGGAGATTGAGCACCTGAAGGTGTGTAAGATGCCACAGGTCATTTGGAGGGTCCCATTTCTGTGCCCTATGGTTCAGTGGGAGGGTGTTCCTTGTAGGAAGCACAGAATTCTGCTGATTGCTCCATCTGTCCCCAAACCAGAAACAGGGTGAAAGGGGCTCAGCTGGTACTGATAGGGTGTTCAAAAACATCTGGATCAGTTTCAGTTTCAGCTCAGAGCCTGTTTAATTTGACTTCATGTCAGCATGTAGTACTTGCCTCTTTCTTTGCTCTTTTGTTTCAATGCTGCAGTCTTGCTGGCTTCACTAGCTGTTTTTCTATGTTTCCTTCTTGCAAACAGTTTCCCATTAAGTCCTGGTTCCTTCAAATCCATCCTGTTGTATGTTGCTGTAGGCACAGTTCTAATGACCAATTAGCATGGAGTGGAGAATTACTCACAGAGCCAAATACAGCATTATGGGAGAATGTTTGTTTTTGCTGCCAGCCACGAGGCTGAAATTTGTGTCAGTTTTTAATAAAAACAGAACAGATCGCATATATTCTTCATCTTATGTAAGTGCTCCTCTAGCTTTCTATCACTTGGATGTCTCTGTTTTTTAAGCATGTACATGCAATGCACTTAGCATTTTCAAGTGTCTTGTTGTCCTGGGCTGAGAGGCACAGGATTAACTTTTCTTCTAATGCTGGGGAAAACTGCACTTTTGGAAGACTCCAGTGTCTAAATTCATGAAAATATTTACTTCAAAGCCATCTGAGTTCTGTGAGATTCATGGTCTCACTGTTTGCGAGCCTTGCCAGGTGCAAGGACAGGGAGGAGCAGGCCAACAGGATCATTTTATACCATGAACATTCAATATAAATTAGAGAAGTTTGCTGCGTAGCTCCCTTTCCCCTGATGGCAGCAGTCCAGGCAACTCCTTGCCACAGGGCTGGACCCTTGAGGCCTTCCTTTCCTTTCAAAACGGTTGCGCTCAGTGTCCAACGTTTCCTGCTGGGAGTGCACAGCTTCCCACTGATATAACCGGCTGAGTATAATTCTTGTATGTCTTTTATCAGTATCATGATTCATATTGGTCCTTTAGTAGTATTGTTAGCTATTTAATCTTACTCTATTAAATCTATTTGTATTTCAACCCTCTTGCTTTGTGTTCCCCAATTCTGCTTTCTGGGCGGGGAGGGGTCATTGCGTGTGATAGAATAATTGTCTAAATGACAAGAATTTGTTATGGGTTTTCTCTAAACCATAATACTTGTCTGTGCATGGCACTTCAATTTAATGTTGTGCCTTGATTTTCTTTGAGGGCAATGTTTTTTCCTGGGGAGTCCTGTCTTCCCCCAAAATGTGAAATTGTTGAGATATTTTCTTGTCATTAACACAACCTATACCTGACATTGCTTTTAAAAACTGGACTGGAAGGGCAATCCAGGCCCTTCAAGAACTCTTCTTATGTCACTGTTTTGCTTCATGGCAGGACGATATTGATGCATACAAAACCCAGAACCAGTTTCTGAACTCAGAGATTCACCAGGTTACTCGACTCTGGACAAGTGTTGCTGAGAATGAAAAGGCCCTTCTGATGAAGGTAGGGCAAAATGACACTTTTTTCCCTTGGTGACAGCTGTTACTGATTTCTTTCCATAGTCAACACTGGAATTGATTTTGGCCCAAAACACAGCAGGAATTAGTTTTCTTCCCAGTGTGTTTTTTTAGGGTAGCTTTTTCTTTTTTCTGCTTTGTGTTGTTTCCCAATTAGACACAATTCTTTTAATTCTTCACTAAAGATGCTCAGTTTTAAGGATGCTGTAACTTAACTCATTTTCCTGAGAGCTAGCAGACTGACTGAGCCTGGGCTCCATCTAGTTTGATTTCTCTAGCAGTGTAGCACTGCCAGGTGGCAGCACTCTCGGGTCCTGCAACTACATCAGAGTTCATATGTTTTCTCAAGCTCTGGTTTTATTTCTAGCCTGGTCATTGTGCATAACCTGGTTACTCTCAGACTTGTCTCATCCAGCCTTCTGGTCCTGAACAATTTACCCAGGCTGGTCATGCATGCTAGCATTTATTCTGTGGGTTTTCCCTGGGTTTTAATTCCCCACAGTATTGCATTCTGGAACAGGGCAAAAAGCAGCTTCTGCAGTGTTACTGCTATTCTTACATCTGTTTGCTTTCTAGTTCCTCTGAAACCCGCCTAATGTACTACTCTTCACTTATCCTGACACTGCTGTAACCTCCAGAAAGGAAGTAATCAGACTAATGTGACCAATGTGAGGCAAAATGCAACAACAGTATCCCAAGCTCTTCTCTGTCCCCTCTATACGTAGCCTCATTCTCTCTTTGATTTCTGCTTTGTTTTTGTTTTCAACTGCTGCTTCCTGCTGAGTAGGAGTCTTCATTGAGCTTCCTGTGAGACATTGGGTGAGTCTTACCATCTGTGTGGCCTTAGTTCTCCATTTCTGCAGTCAAGATAACAGTCCTCATTCCTTTTTTCTGTTTTGTGTGTCCAGGAGTGGCAGGGATTGTCCTGCTGTTTGAACTTAGCTGGTCTTCCTGTGTTTGAGAAATGCTATGTACCAGTGCCATGGGGCTGGGGTTGCTGAGGGGCATGTGATCAACTTGTCTGTGGTCCTGCTGTGTATCCTGAAAATGGTATGGTCATAGCTCAGTCCCAGGAGCAGTGTGTTTTATCAGGAGGCAGCTCAATATGGGGTAGAGAACTTGTCTGAGGAGCAGGGAAAAAGCCTGCAGAGAACTCAGGTGCAGTGGTGGCTTTTTGGTTGTGTCCTGAGTTGAGTTGGCTGGTATATGGCCACCTGCTAGTGCAATGCAGCAGCTAAAGCAGGTAGTGCTGTACTAGGTCTCCCACTCAATAACGAACTTCTCTCGCATGCTAGCTACTACAGCTTGTGCTTGTTCATAGACCACAGTGATCCACTCATTGCTGCTATTCCGCTGACTGTAGAAAACTGCTGGATGTGTTTTCCGGGGTCTTGATGTAAAGAAAATCTTCATTTTATGTGTGGACCAGGCCAATAGAAAGCAGTGGCAACGCAGAAAGAACCACCAATGAGCCAGCTCATTCTGTCATGTTTTCTCGTCAGTGTGCCTGCCTCCAAGCCCGAAACTGCCAGATGGAGAGCAAATACCTGATGGTCTTACGGAAGCTGCAGGAGGCTGTTCCCAGCCTCCCCAGCTCCCATGCTGAGCTGGTGAGGAACCTCATCCAAGAAGCGCTCCAGTCGGATGTGAAAGAAGGAGCAGAAGAAGATTTTAACTTGAACCCTGTAAGGTAAGAGGCAAGAGCATGGGTATATTCACCTTCACACTCTTGTAGAAATCTAGGGGTGGAAGCCAGGCTTGAACTGGTGATGCACAACCCCTCAGTGTGATATGATAGGGTATTGATAGGAGTACCATCAGCACTCCTGGTGTTTTCCAGTCAGAGGAGACTTGCACTCCATACGGGGAGACATCAAAAAGAGCTGTGGATCTGTGTGTGTCTGTTTGAAGCCCCAAAGCCTTTGCAGTCCCTTCCTACAGAACTTTCTCTGCACTGGGACATGGTAGGGAGAAGGTACATGGGTTGGGCTAGATACTCCCCTAGGGGTAGGGGAGCAGATCTATTCTGGGAGGTCTGATGAGGTTGACCTGTAGCTCAGAGCAAAGTTACACTTGAGTTCATGTCTGCAGGCTCTCATTTGTCTTCAAGGAGACAATGGGCATGGCAGGCTCTCACATGCAGCTGCCAGAGAAATGAAGGAGGGGTACCTGTGTGAGGAGGGGCACAGGTGACAGGAACCTGGCAGCTGGCTGTACTTAGCATGGCCCCAAGCAGTGAACAGCCCTTGATGCAGGTAGCAGCACTGTCCTTTGAACTAACCTCTGCCTTGTGTCCCTCCAGTGAGTATGATGAGTATGGGTTTATGACTGTACCTGATTATGAAGTTGAGGACTGGAAACTTTTGGCCAAAATCCAAGCCCTGGAGATAAAGTCCAACAACCTGCGGAGTCAGGAAGTAGTAGAGAAGCCCCTCCGTGACAGGTGGAACAGCGTTGGAGAGCTGAGCCCCTCTGCAGAGCTGAAGAGCCTGATCCGAAGTGGCATTCCAGTGGAGCATCGGCAACGGGTCTGGAGGTGGCTTGTCAGCCGTCACTGCAGCCATCTGCCTGACCACTACCAGCAGCTGTTACGGCAGAGCAAGAGCACTGAGCACCCTGCCTCCCGGCAGATCGAGCTCGACCTGACCCGCACACTGACCAACAACAAACATTTTTCCTCTCCTACATCCCAGCTCATCCTCAAGCTCCGGAGGGTGTTGCTGGCATTCTCCTGGCACAATCCTGCCATTGGATATTGCCAAGGACTGAACAGGTGAGGAGGCAGGTATACTGATTCTTCATGGGATAGCACTGAGAAGGTGTAGATGCATACTGCAGGCTGTGATTCAAGCAACCCCAGGCTTCTGCCTTTCTAGAGTTCTGCCCTGGCTCTAAGTATTTTCCTGCAGAATTCTACATTTGGTGTCTTTTTTTCACCCAGTGATGTTGCTGGGACCAGGCATGCAGCAGTATGCACTTGTTTGATATCTCCATAGTTACAGAATAGGAATGAGCAGATATGGAGTTAGAGCCCCAGAATAGCAGCATGAGCATATGAGCATGAGCATGGCATATGCCACCAAATAAAAGAGGCACTGGGCACTAGCTACAAGAAGGGAATTTCTGGTTGGACATTTTCATATGAGGAAGTCTTGTGTAAGCTATTCCTGTTGTTCTTTGGATGGTCTTCAGAAAGATGTTTTCCACTCTGGAGAGTCCTTGATAGTAGATATTGTCTTTCTGGTCTGGCTGAAAGGGAGAAAATCAGAGCTGAAGGGGGCAAAGACTTTAAAATAATGTATGGGAAAGTGAGCTATGTCACATAATACAGAGTATCTCTGAGTGAGCTCTTTCCTATATTGAAATAGCCAAAATCAGCACACTGCTTAACTTCAGCAGATCTACAGAACATCCCCTTAGCCAAGGAGTCTGGCTTTGTCACACCGGATCTGTATCTGGTGCTTCCTGTTTGCTGACAAGAGGCATACGAGAGAAAATCACAAGCCCCATGGTGCCTTTAGAAACCTGCAGAATGGGTTGCTTGCCTCTCTGACCAGCTGTCCCACCACATTGAATCTTTTGGATGCTCATAGACCTAGAGATATGCCAAGAGGAATCTTGAGATTCTCCAGTTCCTGGCCTGCAGTCTCATCATGCAGTATTGCATTGCTTCAGCATGTCTTGTTCATCACAGATTGGCAGCTGTTGCCCTCCTGGTCCTGGAAGATGAGGAAAGTGCTTTCTGGTGCCTAGTCCATATTGTGGAGAACCTAATGCCAGCAGACTACTACAGTGACACACTGATAACATCACAGGTGAGCTGGCCACCCTCACATCTGCTTGGACTCTGATATAGTGTTTTACAGTGAAGGTTTAAAAGAAAGCAGTCATCTTGGAGTGTGTTTCATTTCTCGTAGTACAGTGATACCACCTTGCAATCCCTTCCATTGCAGAGGTGCTGTAGATTTGAGAATACAAAGTTGTTGCACACACAGGAGCAGCAAAATAGATCCTCATCACTAGGAAACTGGGCACTACTCCTGAGTAATCGCTTGAAGGTCAGGCTAGTCAGAAGGAAGGTCCCCATTAATTGCAGTTACTTGTTTTAAGAGGGCATAGTAGAGGTGAAGCAGCAAACTCCAACATATGTAGAACTAGATACGAAGAAGGCACCATTGTGCAGCTCTTCAGACATTTCTTTGGAATCTGCACCCAATCTTTGGAGTGCCGTGTACAAATGGAAGAAAATACTGAGATATTTATATTCACTGTACTTTCCTCAGTCCACAATCAAACACATTGTTAGTTCTGGCATTGGGGTTCTCTGCAGATTAGAAAGCCCTCTGGCCATCTGATGTAAAATGTTGTTCTATGCCTTACTTACCCTCCTGGTTCAAAGTCACTGAATTTTGAGGTTTTCAAGATGTGTTGACTTATATCAGATAAACTATGTCCTCCCAGGCGGACACAGAGCCAAGATAAATTCCACGTAGTTAAATGGAATTGTAGTTACGTGCCCGCACCACCCTCACCCAGCAATGCCTAGTCAGACCGTGACCTTGGTGCCTTTATTGTGTGGGGTCCTTTCAGAGAGAAGAGGATTTTATTGGTGGGCCTACAGTAGATGAGGCTACAAGCATTGATACCTGTGAGAGACTGATTGTGCCACTGAATTGGTTGACTAATGTTTACTGGGGCAGTGGTGTGCTGGTGGAGGGGCCACCCCACAGTCTGGGGAAGCAGACAAGTAGCTGTGCAGATTGCAAAATGTCTACCTGGAGTTATATGTCTAGCTGTGAGTTATAATAGGTAGTGCTCAGCAGCTGACAAATAGTGGTTGACAGGGAAAACACGGCAGACTGAAGACACAGAGGCTCCCCTGCATTTGGTAAGAAAAGACTGTCAGTTGAGAGACCCTTTTCCACAAAGTCTTCCTGATCTCATAGTTGGTGTCTGGAAGTCTAGACAAGACCCACGTGAAGAGGAAGGTCTAGGGTGATGCTTTGTGTGTTGGCTGGATAAAGTGAAAGCTCTGATATGGCTGGATAATAGCTGCTGCATATTTTAAAGACCAAGCATATAACCTCATCTGGTTTGTACTACTGTATCGCAGCTAAGTGGGCTAAGAGTGCCCTCAGAGCTAGGGCAGTAGTATGATATGGCACAGGGGAAGAGCTAACCATGATCTTGCCCTAGCACTTCCCTTCATAAAGTCATGACTTTCTAGAGATGAAGCCTTTATAAACCTGCATCAAGGATCTTACCAACGGTATTTCTGTGTCTTGGCTCGTGCAACCAGAAGCAGAGCACAGACAGTACTCAGACCACAAAGAGAAGCTAAGTGAGAAGATCAGATCATGCTTGTGAAATCAGAGGGATTCTAGGTGGTTAATCTGTTGGGCCATATGCAGTCGTTCAGACCAGGGCAGGTTTTAATCCCTGTCATTGAACTGGATGCTCATGACGCCCTAGAAAATCCCAGTAAGACCAACGCAGAAAGATGTGGCATTGTTTTCCTTCTTGACTTTGAGATTGGGAAGCAATATGATCCTCTGAGTGAGAAGAATGTATGCATCTCTGATTGCATGTTGGCCCTGTTTCTGTTTTACACCTCACACTGAGTACAGTGTACAAGTACACCACTCAGTAGTTTTGAAGCACTGGGAGACAAAGGTTTCTCTGCTGTTCCTAGGGTATGGTTAGGCTAGAAGGCAGCACTGCTGTCCCAAAGCAGGGTCATTTACCCAGTGTGCAGGCACCAATATAAACACAGAGTAGAGGTATTACCTATTTATTTCCTTTCTGCAGAGACTGATGCTAGGTGGTAATCCACAAAACTAGCATAGCAGCCAAAAAGCTCTTAGGAATATTTATATGGTTCAAAACACAGAAATACACATGCTTAATTATAATTATTGGTGAGTACTTTATCTTAACAATTTCTATTGGTTAGTACAATCTCTCGCTTTCATTTAAAGTCAGGTCCTTTAATTGATGTGCACATGCTCTAGCACTGTGGTGGGTCTCCAGCTGAGTTGGCGGTCACGGTCTCCCTCTGCCACCTTTACCTTTCCCCCAGTTCTGCAAATGTTTGTTGACTTCATGCCTTATCCAGCAGCTGTCTGACTTTCAGCCATTTTTGGCGCCTTCTGTTGTGGGATGTTCCTTATTATCAGCTTTTTGTTCTTCTCCAAGGGTATATTCATTAGCAAGGCATTTATTGTTTGTACCAAATGGGCTTTATGACCTTTTGACAGCTTTTTAGTTGTCAAAGTGAGAGAGTCTACCTTTTAAAATATATTTTAACCTTTTAAAAGTATATTCTACATTCTTAAGGTATGCCAAATGCATCAGCACCAGTTGTTATGTGGCATGCGTGGACCGCTGTCCTGTTGGACTGTTCCTCTCCTCCAAGACAAGGGTTGCTCTTGACTAGGACTTCATTGTTTTGTTTTTTTGTCAACTTTAGGTAGATCAGAGAGTCTTCAAAGACCTCCTGTCAGAGAAGCTGCCTCGCCTCACTGCCCATTTTGAGCAGCATCGGATTGATGTCTCGCTCATCACCTTCAATTGGTTTCTGGTGGTTTTTGTGGACAGCCTGGTCAGTGACATCCTCCTGCGAGTGTGGGATGCCTTCTTGTACGAGGGAACTAAGGTGTGACTCTCAATCTAGGCTTCCTACCTTCTGTACCACCTTTCTTACATCATGGCAGGGTGAAGGACATACACGTGTCAAAGAGCCTCTTGTCCTATCCTGCCTGTTTGGTGGGGTGGGGCTTGACACCTCCCAGCTTCTGTTGTTTGTGTACTAGCTGCCAGACCTAATACCTGATACAGGGCACAACATTCCTGGCATTTTTTAGCAGGTAGTCCTGCTATGAAACAGCTGTTTGGCAGACCATTGTGGCTTCTGCTCTGTGATCCCAACACAGTATGATAAATACAGAAAATAGAAGATGGGCAGAGAGTTATTATCTGAAAATGTGAGTCTTGCATTGCCCTTGTGCATAAGGAGAACCCTTGTGAAATCCCTTTGAAGAGTGATATTGGAGGACCTGGTATGCTCTGGGATTGTAAATTAGCCTACAGAGGGTCATTCTCTTGGGATTAGCTCTGTTTTTCTTTAGACCTGTCCTAATGCAGCCTATTGAGAGCAGAAGCCCTGCATACAGCCTCCAGTACAATGCTTTGTGCCCCACTTCATGTTTCATGCCAGGAGCATCTGGACTCTCAACTCCCAAGACTTTGTCAACTCAAATACCTTTCAACCCTCCAGGTGATTTTCCGCTATGCTCTTGCGATTTTCAAATACAATGAGGAGGAAATCCTAAGAATTCATGACAGTGTGGAGATCTACCAGTACCTACGCTTTTTCACAAGAATGATCATGGATGGCAGGTAGGACCACGGGTTGTAGACAGCCTGGGTTTGTAGTTGTATGCCTGTTAGGTCATCCTGAAAAGAATTGGGGCCAGTCCATTAAGAGAGGTTAGTGAGCATTAGCAGGTCCATGGGACACTTTGTCTTTTTTTGACTTTCCCTTGTTGGTGTTACTAAGTCTTTTTGGCTTGGGCAAGGGTAGGCTACAGCAGAGCAGGCCACAAAGTCTGGGCCAGCTTCTTTTTTGCAGCAGCTGGAACTTGTGCTGCCACTTGCTGGGTTTCTCTCAGCTGTAGTTGGGCTGTTTGGGAACACAACACCATTCACAACTTTTAATGTCTGAGTGGAAGATTTCTGTGACCAGAAGAGCTCAGTGTTTGGAATATTCCTTCCCTAGGGGGCTATCAGAATTGGCATCTGATCCACTGTCTCCTGACTGGTGGCTATACACTGGTACCTTAAAAGGTAGTCTGGTGTAAAGCCGTTTAAAACATTCCCTGAGTTGGTGTTTCTGTGGGAAGGAATTGCCTATGATTCCTTTAAGATGCTGCTGCTTGTTGACTTTTGAGCTCAGAGAGCTGGAATCTGAGGCCATCTGAGGATGCACGTGGTGTATCTGTTACCAGTCAGTAGATCTGTCACCAGACCTGTCTTTTCCATTGTAGGAAGCTGATGAACATTGCCTTCAATGACTTAAACCCCTTTCCCATGAAACTGCTGAGGAACCGGCGGTCAATGCACAGAGAAGAGCTGGAGGCAGAGCTGTGTGAGCTGGAACAGATCAAAGCAGCCTATGTAAAAGAGAGAGCAGAGCAGGGGGCTCAGGGCCCACAGGAGGTTGTTAGTGAAGAGGAAGAAGAGATTTAATAAAACCAGAATTGCTTATCACTTCCCTCTCACCTGTCAGAAGGCCTTCAGTAGCAACTGTCTGTAAGAGATGAAGCAGGGAGGAAAAGGTGGTTGCAGCAGCAATTCATGTGCCCCAGGAAGCAAGGCTGTAGGTATAGAGCTATTTAGGGAGCAGGTCAGACTTTGTAATGGATTAGGTGGTGTCAAAGGAGTTTGTCCTCTTCTGTACTTCTCTCCATTCAGCTCACTCTGCCTTGTGCAGTTCAGGATTACAACTTAAGGTGCATAGGAAATACCAGTTGTGGTACAATGACAGAAGCTGACATGGTGCAAAAGACCCAGCCAGCCAGAGTTCTATTTTTCTGATGGAGGCTTGAAAGAGATCTTTATATGCAAGTGAAATCACCAGAAATAATGAACCAAGAGCACTCCCACATTGGTACCTTAAGCTTTTGAACTGGTCAGGGAGGAAACTTGCTCTTGGAAGGCATGGTGTCTTCAGTGGCTTAGCCTGCCAGGAGAGCGTCTGTTTAACATTGCAGTTACTGAGTGTTGGGCCGGAGGAAGTCTTGGGACTAGCGGGTATCTTTCCCTCTAACTCAGACTGGGACAAGTGAAATGGGTTGTAGGATATTGGAGTTGCCTTTGCAGTTTATTTTGGTTCCTGTGGAAGTTCATGGGAGTACAATGTGTGTCCCTGCCTGGCTGGAAAATGCTGGGAGCTACCTCTCTGTTCAGCTTTGAGCAGAGCCATCTATGGGTTGGCCTGACCCTGGCAGCACTGTGCCTTCCAGAGGTGGGTTTGCTCCATCAAGGACCTCTCATCTCAGTGTGAAACTGAATGCTGCATGCAGGGCCTAATGTTATGGAGACTTTGACTACTGGGAAGACCTGAGCCTCACACTTGGCCAGGATGAGTGTGTGGCCATCTCTACCTCACAGTTACGCTTCTCCTGTCTGGGTTTCAGTAGTGGTATCCCTGTATCTGACTTCCAGTCATAATTTCTGTAGGAGTTTCCAATATTGAAGGTGTTTGACCCATGGAATATTGCACTCTGGGGGTGCCACTAGGTACCCAGGCCACTAGGACTAGGTCACAAAAGATAGCTTGATATTCTTTAGCAAAAACGTTAATTTCCTTTGAACCAAGGAGCTGGCCTCCATGGGTCTAGCACACAGAGATGCTCTGCCTACCTCTGGGAATAGGGTCTGATAGCCTTCTGCCTGCCTCCCAGGCTGCCCATCTCTGGATGGGATACCCTGCCGGTGCAAGCTCAGTCCCCCAGCCTCTAGTGGAAACAGCACCAGCCTTGATTCACCTGAGACATGTGGTCTGCCTCAGCTCTGCCTTAGGCACAACTGGGCAAAGGAGACAAAGAATTATAAAAGTCTGAGCTGGGAGAAACCTGTGGAAGCCAACCACACAGTACAGAAGTAAGCAAAGTGGATATGAAGTTTTGGGAAGAGTGGATAGATATACAAGAGAGTGGTAGATCCCCTGCATGTCACTGACAGCTGTACATGTTGAAAGTGTGGGATAAGAAGAAAATGTTACTGGAGTTTTACCACAGTATCTCAAAAAAATGCACTGGTTTTAAAATAATGCCACCTAGCTAGAGAAGCTCAAAAGGCAGAATGATGATATTGCTAATCTAATTTACTCATACTGTTATGTGCATGGATGCACAAAATACAGATTTTTGCTACTGTTACGGAATTTGAAAGACGTTACCTTTTAAATCAAGACCACTGAATTAGAGGTATACTTACAATTGTATTTTTCCTAGAACCTTTTGCAGCATCTTAAAAACTTTTCTTCCATCTCACCCTTCTGTTTTCTTAAAGGCATTTGAAACATGCATTATTAGACCAAACCATGGCTTGACATATGTCCAAAGTATTTAAATAAACATTGGTCTATGTGGTATATAATGACCTACTAAAAAAGCAGCTTTTCTGAAGAAGACTTAAGCACCAAGCTGTTGTCCCTGATGGGTAATTCTGAAAATAATTTTTAATTGAAATCGGAAAGGAAGGACATCCCAGGGTTGTTAGAAGTTTCTTATCTCTTGTGTCCTCTCCAGCTCTTGGTTTTGTTCCACGTGTGTATTTGCTGAGGGCCATTCCCTCTGGTCATAGCACCAACCAGTCACTTGTGGTCTTTCTTTACTAGAATGTGGTGGATGCAGGAGTACCTGCAAAGCCTGTGCAGACCTGCACCTTGGAACCAAGCTAGCATGTCCCCTTGGGCCTTACTCCCCTTCTGCTCCACACATTTTAGGTTACTGAAGAGCACAAAACTCATGTCACAGGATGCCAGCTGTGCCCAGAAGTTGGCTTAGCCCTTTGTGGGTCCCTCTAGCCTCTGCATGACCTGCAGTGAGTATCAGTCAGTGCCGGGAGTGTTTTGAACTGAGGTTACCACTGCATGAAGTGCACAGGGATCATTTGTTGTCTGCTGCCACAGACAACTGTTGCGGTTGGAAAGCAGTTTGACCTGGTTGCAGAGCCCTGTAGCTCTCTCTTTCTGGATAAAACGGGTGTCTTTCCACCCCAGAGTCAGCCTTTGCTGTATGGAATGTATAACATTACTTTTTAAATTAAGCCTTCTGTCTCTTCATTAACCTGAACTTTGGGATACCAGCCCCAACCCTAAAGAGGATGGTTTTGATTCCACCCCCTTTCTCCCCCCAGCACCCCAGAATGTGCAGTTAATTTGTAGCTCACCTCGTTGAAGGACTTTGGGGCCAACCAAGTGTTTGTTTGCATTTAAGAAGATAAATTGGTGGAGGGTGGCAAAACACACGGAAAGTCACTGTTGGTTCAGTAAGTCCCTGAGCTACAAAACAAGTAAAGACTGGGAGGCTTCTCTTCTTCACCCCATTTTGGCCCTGGGTGGTATTGGGCTGGAAGGATCTTTGGTCTGACCTGCACTGTGTGCTGCATACAGAAGCGCTAGTGCACAGTAAAGACGTTCAGTCCACTCCTGTGTCCTGGCACGGTGTTCCGGAAAGAGGCATTCCTGGTGAGGTTGTTTCTGTATTGGGTTAATGTTTATCCCAACCTCCAGCTTCTCATTCCAGGTGAAAGAGAGTGCTATGGGACAAGGCATTGCAGGAGGCAACAACAGCCCGTAGCAGGAGCTGTCCCGCAGTGCTGAGGTTCTACTCCAGCTTGCAGCCTGGGCAACCTTCTGCCACCATCACAGACACAACCTGGATCTGGCTCTCTTCCTGTTTAAGAGCTCTCACTTCGGTGGCTTGAGCCAAAGCTGGGGCTTCTCCAGCTGCTCCTCTACAGAATATTTGCTCTGTCTGGCCTGGGGGCGTGCCAGGTGCAAGAAGACAAACCACTTCCCCATGCCAGGGCCATAGTGGTGGAGCCAACGTAATTTAATGCCCTCTGAGGTAATTCAACCCGTTTCCTGGAGTTCAGTGAGAGGTTGTGGGCTGCACTGAGATGCTAAATCATGAGAATACCCATGTGCATTTTCTTCTCGGCCTTGGGAGTTCTCCAGAGAAGAGAACGGCACAGCAGGTCCAGTCAGTGAAAGAGGAGATAACAGTAATGGTGTCAAGCACGCTGTGGGTGAGGGGTCCCCTGTCCCACTGCAGCCAGATGCTTTCTATAGGTGCATGGTCCACTGCCGTCGACACAAAGTCCCCATTTCTTCTTGCTATCAACTGATGGCTCCCTGCCAAATGCTAAGTCTGCATTTGCGATTCCAGCTGGTGGATCAGTATTTGCTCTGGTTAATTTTCATAATACAGAACCTCTGGCACGTTTTGGTGTCAAGCTGGTAGCAAGCTTTGAGACTTGAGGCAACATCCAGTGTAAGTAGAATGAAATTTCAAGGTCCTTTGGTAAAAAATAGTACTCAGCCCAACATCACAGCCCCCCACCAAAAATAATACCTTTAGCTTTTGTTTTATAAAGTGGTTCTGTTAGCACTAAAGTATTGTTTATGGCAGCATTTTGCAGGGAGAAAAAGTTCCAAAAGGAAATTAAACCCAACTGATGTTTTTTGCTTCATCTTCCGCTAATGTAACATTTTTCAATGTGATAAAAGCTTGTGCATATTGAGGGGGAATGCTGATGCCACAGACTTGGAAAAGACTTCCAGTTTTGTCACTGCCGTCACAATGGCACATTAAATCAGTCCCCTAGCTGGTGGGTGTTGCGTGGGCCCATCTTCCACCCTACCTCTCCATGCCACCCACCCCCATACACGTGGCAGAGTCAGTGATCTTGGAACCTCACAGGTCTGGAACTAATTATAACAGGGGAGGTGGGGAAGTTCTTGTTAAATATGATGCCAATTGGGTATGGTTTCCTCCATGCGGCTCCATCCAAACCTACTGCAGGCACATCAGGTCCCTGGTCCTCAGCGGGCTGGGATGAAGCTGAGTACAGTGCCTGCTGCAGCACCACCTCTTTGATGCGAGTTCTGGGCTGTGCACTGGTACAAGGTAGCTTTCAACTAACTCCACATGAGGTGTTGCATCTGCAAACTGCTCGTGCCCTTGTGGCCTGATTTGAACGACGCAGGATTAACTTCTGTTGCAGTAATTTTGCTTCTCACAGAATCACAGAGTGATATGGGGTTGGAAGGGACCTCTGGAGATCATCTAGTCCAACCGTGCAGGTCCACCCAGAGCAGGCTGCATGGGAACTTGGCCAGGTGGNTCCAGGTGGGGTTTGAATGTCTCCAGAGACAGAGACCCTACCACCTCTTTGGGCATCATCACCACCTCTTTGGCAGAGTTCCAGTGCTCTGCCACTCTCAAAGTGAATTAGTTCCTCCTCATGTTTAGATGCAGCTTCTAATGTATAAGTTTGTGCCTGTTACCTCTTGTCCTGTC
>VZRU01000862.1:0-26443 GCA_013398155.1 Pedionomus torquatus
TGCACACTGAGGAGAAAAAGCAAGGGAATGAGATCTTTCCAAGGATTCCACAGTTATCACAACATTATAAAGCAGGCAGCATCTTTGGTTCTTTCACGATGCAGTTGACGTAATCTTCACGGAACTTTGAAATCACGGAACTTCCCCGTGTTCCAGCTTGTGCCCGTTGCCCACCACTGGGAAGAGTCCGGCTCCATCCTCCCACCCACCCGTCAGGTACTTGGGAGCATGAAGGTCTCCCCTCAGCCTTCTCTCCTCCAGGCGCTCAAGAGTCCCAGCTCTCTCAGCCTTTCCTCATCAGGGAGATGCTCCAATCCCTCCAGTTTGTTGCTATATGCTGGACTCTCTCCAGGAGTTCCCCGTCTCTCTTGAACTGGGGGAGCTCAGAACTGGAGGCAGGATTGCAGATGTGGCCTCAGCAGGGCAGAGCAGAGGGGAAGAATGACCTCCCTCCACCTACTGGCCACACTCTTCCAGACACAGCCCAGGATGCCACTGGACTCTTGGCTATCAGGGCACATCGATGGCTCATGGATAGCTACTGTCTATCAGGACCCCCAGCTCCTTCTCCTCAGGAATGCTTTCCAGCAGGTTCACCCCTAACCTATGTCAGTGCCCAGAATTCTTCCTTCCTAGGTGCAGGACCCAATACTTGGTCTTGTTGAACCTCATGAGGTTCTTCTCTGCCCAGCTCTCCAGCCTGTCCATCAATACTTCAAACTAATCACCTTTAACATCCTTGACACTAAATGTCTCACCTCTTGCTAAGTCACAGACTGCACCGCAGGCACTTCAGGTGGAAGCAGGACTCGGCTTCAGGATCCTGTGCTTGGAGTTCCAAAAACCTGGGCCTGGTGCCTTTTGAGTATTAAGCCACAGTCGGAGCAGTGAAATTCAGCAGCAATAGAAAGGCCAGATTGTTAACTGTACTGGGGGAAAAAAAACACTTTGTGCTCACAAGTCCAATATCTGTTTCTATGCTATTAAGTGAATGATATAATTCTGTATTCGAAAACTTAAATGCGGAGGTCAGAGTACCAAGCTCATATACGATGAACCAGAAGCAGCAGTGACAACAGCTCATCAAAAAAACTGACAAGCAAAAGATGGAATGAATTTCACAAAAAAGGATGTTGAAAGAATAAGATGTTAAATGAAGATACGGCATTGCCTACAGTAAAATTGATCACAGTCTTGGGAACGCTGCGAAAGGCAAAATTCCAGCCACCAACGTCAGTTGTCTTTCAAGACCAACTTCCAGCCCCATGGCAGGCACCCCTGCGGCCTTACTGGGAGAATAAACCCCAAGGTAAGAAGACTCAATTACAATGCTGAGTGACAGAGATGCTCTGAAGGGACAAAAAACACCAGCAACAATGTTGAAAAAAAAAAAATTAAAAAGTACTTTTGAGTCAGCTGTAACTGGTTTTCTTAAATTCCCTTTCCCTCTCAGTTTCTATCACCTAAATACTACATTTTAGCTGCAAAGTAGAATTTATGGTTTGCTGGTATTTATTTTGCATAGTATTTTTCTCGACTGATCAAATATACTATTCTATTTTCAGTTATAAGAAAGGACTGATGGACTTGCATGAGTTCTTTCAATTAATTTTATTGAGTAGCCAAATCTGATAAATTAGCACAGATAAAATAAGCATTTGCATGTGTTACAAATGACTTTTTACAGGAATAAAACAGTGAAAATTACAAACTGTAAAAAGGAGGACAAGTAAATCCTGTCTCAAATTCAGAAGGGGGAAGATTTATAACTTCATACTGAAGATCAAATGTTTTGAGTTCAGAAAACCAAGATTTAATATTACAATATTATACACTACTTTACAAAATTAAATTTACTATAAAGGAATACATCCATGATAGTAAACAGAACCTTAAAATCACATTTAATGGTCCCTTATTTAACAGCCATTCTGCATCTTTGATTAAATTCTGTTAAGAAATTAATTCTAAATAAAAGTGAATCATTCTAGTTATTGCAACATAGTCTATGTGGACTTAGGCTCAAATATATTAAATTAAAAATGATAATGAAAGTAAAGTAAAATGGATGGTAACGATGTTGGCTGAACACTAGTGTGTCAAAGAAACAGTCGGGTTTTTTAAAAAAAAAAAAAGGAAAAAGAAAATCTTCAACTAGAAAAATAGAATACATTTGCAGTGGTAGAGTTGTCATGCTGAGATCTAAATACCAGAGCCACTCTTGCCTATTTTTGCAGTGTCCTGATTTTTGAACTGTAGGTGAAAATGGCACATTGTAGGTAGTTTGTGTGTTCCTCTCTCTCCTGTCCTGCCCTTACAGCAATACAAGGTGGACCCAGCAGCCCTTTCCCACTGCCAGGGAATAAACTAACCAAGGCCAATACAGAATTTCTTCCCAAGTGAAGAGAACTCCCATAGGGTTCAGTCTGATTCTTGCTTAAAATGTTTTGCTCTGTAAAACTTACAGACTCTAAATCAAAGCTGCTAATTGCCACAAAGACTGACATCTTCAGCCGTTAGTCTGGTGTACATAAAGCAAAGAAGCCATATCCAACGTTTATGTATGATTTTTTTTTTTTTTTAAAAAGGGATATAGTAACAAAATACAGTCACAGTAAGAAACAGACTTTGTATGGGCTGTTAGATGCAAGGATGATTTTCAACATCTGAGAGAGAATACACATAAACCCCAAGTCTTAAGTCATAACCTGTGCAGATGCATAGCTTCCATTTATGATTTAAATGAAGAGACTCCTTTCCCCCAGAAAAAAAACCCCACCAACATACTTGATTCAGAACTTAAAAATAAACCCTCCTCACTATGAGTAGAAACTGTGCAATTCTCTGAAAAGCTGTTCAAGTAAATATACTCCTGTTTGCTATGGAGGCAGCAGACAGGGAAGCTTAAATTGGTTCTATAATAATTTTTCCATGCTATTTTTGACGTTGTTCTGAACATCAGCTTTTTGTGCTGAAGCGACAAGAACACTTTCCCAAAAGAAACTCCTCCCCTGAAGTAAGGCAACTCCTGACAAGCACGTGCAGCTACAGCGTGAAATGGCAGCAAACACTAACCCTACGATGGCCTTGGCCATTTCTATCACAGAACGGGAGTTCACCAGCTTCATCACAGTACGTTTGATCACTGATAAGTACCTGTTCAAGTTACTTGCCCCAGGAAGTGGGTCTTGCAAGACCTTTGAGTTTACCACTGTTAAAAAAAAAAAAAAGGCAAACCAAGATTTCTCCATATGAAACACTTCCACGGGCATAAGAATACAGTAACTTAAATACTCTTTAAATTGGTAGTTCAATGATAGCTTCACATCCAAAATGGAACAATTCTCAATACACTTTTATATAAATATTTTTGCATATAAATTTTCATTTCAAGTTCAATGTCAGCTTCCATCTGCGGCTCTGGCAGGGAACTGAGAGTATATTTAAAGCTTTTACTTGGTGCACATTAGCTTTGGACCTAGGCTCATTACACAGCTGCAGTAAAAAAAAAACACCAACAAAAAACCCAAACAGAAGCAAATCTTCAAATGCACTATAATATTTTTGTCTTTAGAAAAATAAGTCTTTTTCCATTTCAATGCTGCCTCAAAACATTAGGTTTGAGGTGCTGTGGTACAAACTCACTTCAGAAACATACTAGAGTTTTGGGGCCTGACTTTCGTTTAATGTAAACAAGAGCTAAAAACCTACTAAACGTAAACCAACAAAACATGATTTAACCTTCCTCGCAGTTCCCCTTCCCCACACCACTCACAAACTGAAATTAAGAAGAAAAACAAAGCTCGCCATCTACCTAAGGCTGCTTTTGCTGCTGACTCAGCCACTTTCTTTAAACGTGTCTCATACAGAACCCGCTCCTCCCCAATAGTTTTTAATTAGAATACTGACTTATTAAAAGCTTTAACAAATTCAGCCCTCTGTGTCCAGGTTAAGCTTACCTTTAGTCCTATTAGCCATAATCCAATTCAAGCACTGGATTCTACACTTCATAAGTATTTGTTCGTTTCACAATGAGCAGTTGTTTCATTGCTACTTTAAGCTTAAAGTTGAACATTGAGATGCTCTGTCTGTAATCACTGGATGCACTTAGAAAGAATTTCCCTGCAAATCATGATCAGTATTTGTGAGGTTTTTATATCTAGCAGCAAAAAAAAAAAAAAAAAGATGCAAAGAGTTACAGAAATATACATTTTGAACAACAAAGAACTCTTTATTTTACAAAATGTATTTCACCTTTTCAGTATTGCCTTTGTAAATGTACTTCATGCTGCAACTACTTACAGTAAAAACATGATTTGCAGCAAATTAAAGGTGCTCAACCAGTTCCACCAGTTTGATTTTTTTTTTAAGGTACAATATTACGTAGTTGCACATTTGATTCTCAGATGTGGTCCTTTATTTGCTTTAGTTCGTTGAAATCACAGTGAGAACTTCTCATCAACTGCCTCAGGCCACAGATTTAATGAAGATATTACAAGCACAATCGTTCTTTACTGCAAAATCTTTCCTTAAAGAAGTGAGCCAAAGGCTAGTGTTTCATTTATTCACTTGCTGCTGTATATGAAGGAGGAATTCATAGTACGATAAGGCTGATTCTGTTCTGTCTTCAATCATGTTTTGCAGAAAACTTGATTTCAATGGACTGTCATCCCTTAAAAATGAAAATAGAAGTGTTTGAGTGAAATAATGTTAGCTAAGATCTACAGTGCAATGCATTACTGAAGTTACAGGTCAAGGGGTGAGATACATTGAGGGCTTAAGGAGATATGAAAAGAGGATCTCAAATAGCCTTTGTGATTAATCCTAACAAGTGCACTTAGCAGCATTTACTTCACTTATCTGACACCAACTAAAGAGTGTGCTATGACATTTAGTCTTTTTTAGCCTGTGGAAGTTTAATTAGAGCCAACTCATAACCAGTCATATCCACTGCCAAATCTTAGACACAGCATGCACCGTTGTTAAAAATTCCATTAAGAAAGCTCAGTATATAATATGCAAATTCATATTGTTAAGAGGTCCCTAAAGAAGCACAAAGACTGTTAAAAACACTTACTTCACTATATATAGTATAGGAAAGAAAGGTCTCTGTTCTCTTAGCCAAGAAATGAAAGATGTTGTTCTTATGGATTCCGCAGTTTCAAGTTCTGGGAGATGTGTCTAAGAGGCGAAAGGTATCATTAATACATAAATACACTTTTTTTAAGAACAAAACAGTAAAAGGAACACTTAAAATAGCCCAACTCAATCCTCATCAGGTATAAAGGAAACCCAGACAGGTACGTTTCATGTTGTACCGTTTTAGTCCAGTCTCCTTAATCATTACCAGCCTCTCCTTACCCTGCTCTCATGGGAAGATCTATAAAGTTTTAGCCTGGAGAAACTGAATTATTTCTTTTCCTGGATCTGAATTTATAGTGACTAGAGGGCTATTATTTGAATAGTGGTATTTTAGTTCTTGTGAAAATAATATTCTAGTGGCACTGTACACCTGGTATACAGCAAAGCAAACACATACCATATTCTGTGGTATTGAGCCATAATTTGGAACTCCAAGGACTTGGCTGATGAAGTTCTGCCCACAGTTCTTCCCAATCCACAGAAACATTACCTGAAAGAAACATTACCTATTACCCAGCAATAATAACATTAATCCCATGCAAAAGCCACACCTCAGCATTCTCCTATACGTTTTGAGTTCTCAGAAAGAAAGCACCAAGTAAATTCGGATTTTTTTGAATTTCATTTACCACCACAGAACTTACAGAGCCAGCATCCATAAGGTAGGCACCATCCCTGCTCAACTTCTCCACTGACAGCTGGAGAATGGGGGGCTGAGGTATAGTTCTGTCGTTTATGTTAAGAGCCCCCTAAAAGAAAAAGCAAAAACCAGTGGTTCACATCTTGATGCTTTGAAACAGGCACAAGAACAGAAGGTCAAATATAAACAGGACCTATTACACCAAACACAGAAGCTGAACCCTTTTTATCAGTTTAGCTTGAGTCATACTTCAAGCGCATCATTTACTAGTAAATCTCAGTGTTTTATTTAGAGAGGGTGTACTTCATCAACTTAATCTGAGTTAATTAATGCTAGAATTGGAATATCAGATTTGTTCTGTACAAAAGATGTGATTTCTAAAATTATTCAGGCTCTTACATAAATATTCTCTCATTATTCACAGAACTACTTTGACATTTTAAAATAAAGGAAGCTACAGAGGGACAAAAAGTTAAAGCATGTGTTATACTGTCTTTATGTACATGGGATTTATAGTGCAAGATACACAGCAAAAAGTTACTAAGTTGGAAAAAATCTTTCCCATCCATCCATAGCCAGGGCACAGCTTCGCTCCAAAATTTAATCCAATCCTAAATAACAAATGCATAAATGGAACTAGTGGGAAAATATAAACCAGTAAATTTTAGCTATGTGGCTTTTATGTGGAAGACTTGGGAGATTTTTAACACTGATGTATTTTCACATCATACGAATCTTTGGGATCAGACAAACAGACCATGAAACAATGCAAATGCTCACCTCATCCGTGAGATTATCAACTCGGTACAGACTGGGATGTGTCATCAGCATGAGGTAAACGAGGGGCTGGTTTTTCACTTGACACATGGTAAAAATGCGTTCATCTAAACGTGCAGTCGTCCCAGTTTGAAATGCTTTCTGCAAACAATCAGGCATTTATTTTGACCGTGAAAGCAAAATGAGATAAGCTGAATTTAACACACCATCTATTACTTACTTCTAACTTATTTCAAAGTCTTAGAGTTGACTCACAACTATTTTCTCAAAACATGGTACTTTACCACTGCTGTTTTCCTTCTCATACAAATCATACAGTTCTCCTTATTCCCATTTTTGGGTTCAGAATTGACCATGACCTCACACCATCAATCCTTTCTGGTGAGCGTTACAGCTGAGATGGAAACATCCTGAAATATCTCTTTTACCATATACCTCAAAACCACTACTGGATGGAATTGAAAACAATAAATATTGCAGCAGTTTACAACTGGAATCAATGTACAGAACCATAGGCAATTCTGGATTTAAAATAAAGATATAATCCTGGTTTGTTGGGATAAAAAAGAACCCAAAATCAGCTATAACTGAAACAAAGGCTCGCTCCTCCCACTTGACTGGGTCAAACAGTTCCAGAGTCTTCTATATTAAAAAGCTCAAAAGTCAATATAAACATGCCGATAGCAAACGTGCTGTTTTAATTCCTTATCAAGCAGTATGAATCAGAAAATTCCCTCTGGGACAGAAAGGCAGCTTGTTCAACACTTACCATGATTCCTAGTATAAATTCAGGGAAATCCAATCAAAAAATACTTATACTGAGCATATTGTGAAATGCTTCAAGCCTTTTGCAGGAACTGACAGCCAACTACCTCTTGGCAGCCAGTTCTCTCTCTTAATCCACACCAAACTACCATGTGGATCTACAGTTCTAGAAATGCACAAAATTTAAGATTCTTGAAAAAGCACTCCACCAGTGCCCTGCCACATTCTCTAGCCTAGTCAGAGTCTTTCATTTTCTCATTCCTTTGCTTATACCACTTACACTTCTGGTTTTGCAAGAACTTCTGAACTCCTACCTTTTAACTAGATTATTCTCCTTAGTGATACCCCATAAACATCTTCTCTGTCCCCTACTGCTCTCCACTATGGGCAAGAGAAGATGTCATATCCAATACATTTGCCCCACCAAATTCTCCAAATCCCTCCATTTTTCATAACTTACCAGGCTCCAACATAAAACCCACACATTCATGGCCTGTAAAATCACGTTATCTATGCCAGCCTGAGAAACAATTACATCGCTTTTGTTCTACATTGACCTTTCAAGTCATCAAATTCTGGGGTGCAGAGAAATGGAGTTATTTATCTTGAAAGAACTTTATCTGTGCAAGAAGGACCATTCTCAAATCTGTAAAATATCTCAGTGCTCTAATGGCAAGCTGCAGGACTTCTCCACTTCTCAACTTTAAGTCCTACAAAAATACTGAAAGACACATGCTATTTTGTACATCAAAGAAACATCCTTTTCCTTCAGGCTGACATGGCAAACAGACAATCATCCTCTTGCATGGCTTCCTTTTAACTCTTACCTGTTTTAAGAGTGCCAGGACATAAAGTGGAAAGAGCCGTAGCGAGTAGGGGGCCATGAGACCAGGCTGTTGAATGCTTAGGACTGATGAACGGTAAGCAGATAAAGAATCTATCACTGCGTTGACCAAGGCATCCCGAGCATCACTCAAGGTAGCAGAAACTGATCGGTCCACAGCTAAAAACAGAGTACAAAGCTCAAATAAGAGGCTTTTCCTTCCTTGGTAATGATATAGTTAAGCATGTTAACTTTTCTCATTTTCTCCATGCGTCTTAATAAGCTCTTACTACAGTATAGAGGAAGTCAAAACAAATAACTCAGAAAAAGAGGCAGAGGCCCATGATGATGCACTAGACTAAGCCCAGGTGACTACATAAAACTATACTGATATTTTAACTAAGCCAAGCATTAAAACCCCCTAACTGAGGTTTGCAACTTAGAAAGCGCTCTTAGAAAGACAGAATCCTTTCTTCTAATGTTACTTCCCAGAGGATTACTGCTCAGAGCTTCAGGGATATCATCCACACATAGCCAAACAAGCTCCTATCACTCTTACCCATGTTGGCCAACAGCCCAGTGATGGCTTGTACATCTGCCCCGAGGTAGACATCGCTCAGCGTTGTTACAACAGGCAAACACATTGTGTGGACACGAATCCGTCTTTCACCTGTAAGAAAAGAAAATTTTAGTCTCACGGAATCACAGCATGGTATGAGGCTGGAAGGGACCTCTGGAAATCATCCAGTCCAACCCACCCACCAAAGCAGGTCCACCCAGAGCAGGTTACACAGGCACGTGTTCAGGCACATGCTGAATGTCTCCAGAGATGGAGACTCCACCACCTCTCTGGGCAGCCTCTTCCAGGGCTCTGCCACCCTCAAAGGAAAGAAGCTCCTCCTCATGCTTAGATGAAACTTCTTATGTTCAAGTTTGTGTCCATTTCCTCTTGTCCTCTCACTGGCCACCACTGAAACAAGACTGGCTCCATCCTCCTGACACCCACCCTTTAAGTATTTATAGGTTTTGATCAGATCCTCCCTCAGTCTTCTCCAGACTAAAAGGACCCAAATCCCTCAGCCTTTCCTCATAAGAGAGATGCCCCAGGCCCCTCATCATCTTGCTAGTCCTCTGTTGTACCCTCTCCAGTAGTTCCCTGTACTTCTTGAACTGGGGATCTCAGAACTGGACACAGTGCTCCAGATGGGGACCTCCCCAGGGCAGAGCAGAGGGGCAGGATGACCTCCCTCCACCTGCTGGCCATATCTTTTGTTTCACGAAACAATACAAGAAATGCAGCTGTTCACTCTATAGCAAAAAATCCCCTCACCCCTAAGATTTAATCTGATTTATCATACAAGTGGTGAATCAGGCCATTTCCAGCAGCCTTTAAAGACAGTTCTCAGTTTCTGGGTTAAGTCTACCTATTTTCAGACTAGAACCTTCCCCAAGAAACTTCTTGGTCTGGAAGAAGCAACAGTATCGGTAACATCCAGTAACCCATCAGAGCTGGGATCTTGATATTAGACGTAGCTCATGTAAGTTACTAGCACTGAATCGCAGCTGACAAGTGGACACAAAAAGACTCGCATGAATACTCTTCTTAACGTGGCCAATGCTCACTCATACCTTTGCTGGATGTGTAGAGGAGAGCGGACTGAAAAGAAACGACTTGCATATCGGTGAGACTCTCCTCTACTGACATTTGCACAGCGTATCCCGCATCTGGGTTTACGTTGGGTAGCGACAATAAGTCTGTAGATCTTACGAAGAAGTTCCCATGGAAAGTGTGAATGGAGAGACCTACAAGATAAGCGTTGTATTGAATAATTTTTGGGTTTTCAGTCTTGGAGTATAGACACCATTTACACCTCTGCCATCACTGTTACAGATGGCTCCGTATCAGAACGGTAAAAGCCTTCTCAATGAAAGTACCTTAGGGAAAGGTATATATCCCAAGCAGACAACTAATCCATAAAATCCACAAAGCCCAGCAGAAAGCAGGAATTTTGAAGTCAGATCAATGCAGAATAGTAGGAAGTCTCTAAACTATAAAAATCAATCCCTTATTGAAATAGGAACCCAACAAAATTTTGAGTTTTAACCATTGTAAAATGGAACTTGGATGCCAGTAAAGAGACTGCAAATACAGTCTTTAACAAATAGTCTTATGCCTGGTACTGAACCTTACATTTCTATTCTTTTAGCCACTTAAGCTTACAGAACAGCCAAAATACCAAACAAAATGCTCCCATAACAGCAAACACTCGCTTCCCCTCTTCCCTCCCCCAAAACAAACTGTGTTCGAACCTTTGGTGCATCTTATCCTCATGACAGCCTCAAAGCCAATCTTTCTAGTTAAATATCGTTTGAGTTCTTTTTGCAGTTTCTCCACCTGGACAGGGTTGTGTTTGTGATGGTAAGACTGGTAGTAATAGACACTTCCCGCAGAATACCTTGATATACAACCTGGAACAGAACCAGCACACATTAGCGGGGTGCAGACTGTGTGGTCATTAAATATTGCAGCTGAAGGCAATAATCCCTTTAATTAATAAACTCTTCACACCTGAAAATAACTCTGTTACCCAGTTACAGACCTGCATACAGAGTCATAGGTGTAAAACAACACTATGTTCAACTATATATGTAGATTCAGATATTCACTGGCCTGAAATTAAAGGTGCTTTGTCACTTGAAAGTTTGGTTAAATGAAGTAGTAATTACAATGCTAACGAAGCTTACTCTAAATATGTTTACACTCACAAAGGGAGGATATGAAGACAGCTGGGTTAAATCTGGAAAGACTGTAAGATTACATTCTATCCCCTGTCTGTGCTTACCAAGCATGAATTTGCATCTTGACACAGTAGATACATTCAGATCAATTTCCTATATTAAAATTTAATGTAGATTCTACATATTTGCCAAACATACAAGAGCTACACACCCCAAAGCAGCTTAATATGACTTACCTAGAGAAGCCAAGTCAGAATATTGTCCGCTAAGAAGAAATAAATCCACTGCAACTTGTTGTCCTGAGCAGTCCAAGGCCAACTTCTTGTAAAAATCAGTCGATGGTGTCAAATGTATGTCCTGTTAATACAATGGAGTATTACAAAAGGAAACTCAAACAGGTTAACACATTTATAGTCTGTTTTCAGGGACACCAATTATTGATTCTCCATCAGGGATTACAGTGATATTTTAAAAAAAACAATCAGATCATTAACCTGGTTTTTGTTTGTTTGTTTCTACTACTTTAACTTTAGCTCAATAAAAGAACCTCGAAATCAAACCAGAACAGACAATTCCAGAACCAACTACATACACAGAACAGGGCACTCTGTTCTCCCAGCCTGTTTTTGCTTTTCTAACCTTTGCGGTTGCTCTTTGGTTTGGCTCTTCCCGTGACTTCAGTGCTCCCATTCCCACAGATGGAAGCTGTGTCTGGAAGACAGAGATTCTCCCTCCGGTGGGGGACATCAGTTTAAAGGCAGCCTGTAACGCAGGCCCCAGAGCACTCTGAGTTTCCAGGGACTTGGTAAACATCTGTGGCAAGGTCCTCAACAGGTCCTGAATCAGCTGCAATGGAGAAAACAAAAATATTAAAGACTCAGGAGCTTTCTTCTTTATAGAGGTGATTGCTCAATATACATAAAAAAGTATTAACACTTCTAATACTAAGGTGCTAAAGAAAAAGCCCCAATAAAAGTCAAGTGTTGTCTCATTTCAGGTTGGCAAATGTTTACAGTCACATCAATAAACTTAAAAACCTCTTTTTTCCACCTCAAACTTGGCACGTGAACTGTAGGGGTTAAAGGGCAAGAAATCACCAAGCCTATTGCAAACTCTACAAGTATCACCAGTTATTTAAGGTAGCTCTTACCTCTTTATTTTCATTTAAATTTACTAGTAAGTTTTCTGGCATTGGTATAAATACATCTGGAAGGGGGAAAGAAAAAAAAAGTGTTTAAGTTATTTTTTAAAAACACATCAAGCTTCCCCCAGTTGTATTTGGCAACCGTTACATCTACTGAAAAAATACGACCATATCAGTATGTAAACCCATTTAAACATAATTATGTGGATTTCTTTTTTTTTTTTTCTGATTAGCGTACCTGTGGCTAGAATGCCCTGTGAGAGCAGCAGAGTTGAAGGATAATCAAAACTATTAAGTAAAAATTGCATAGCAAATATTTTTTAGCGTTCATTCTGCCTTGCCCCGTATAACATGGGGTGAGAGGCGGTTTGAAACTAAAGGCAGAAGAACAAGCACTTAAGCATCAGTCACCGTGGACTATTTATCTAGGTTTACCAAGCATCAATATTTGGGAACATAACAGAGATGTAGATGATTGTACCAATTAAAAGAGAAGTTAAGAAGGCTGTTTTCATGCTTTAAATCATGAACAGCCACAGGGTTGCTCAGACACAGGGGCTTCATAGAGGAAGACAGACATGTGCTACTTCTAAAGCCATTATTAGAGAGATTAATGATCCAGAAACTCACACTAGGTAGATATTTTTTTTAAAAAAGGCTGTCGACCCAGCAGTCATTAGCAGACACTAATCACCAAACTGATTCCTTCATACCTTCAATATCTGAAACTATAAGCATCTGAGGCTGAGAGAGACCTTCCTGAAGACTGTAGAAATGGATTGTGCTGTCAAATGTTATGAAGCCTATTTTTGTTCTAGTGTTCCCAGGAAGCCTAAAAAGGAGACATATGGTGTTCAGCAAAATGAAATTTCATTTCTGCAGACTTTTCTTCTTTTTTTTTTTTTCTTAAGCATCCCCTGCACCTGTCCAAGGTTGTCACCAAGTCGTTAGCTTAACAGCAAAACTGCAACAGCTTGACTAAGTCATTTTGGAGAAGAAAAAATTAACAAAAAAGGAGCTTATAGTAGAGTCACACAGCAGACACTCAAGAAATTTTTTAAGAGGGTAATAAGAAATGAAAGAAAAGGAAGAAACAAGCTGCAAAATACCAAGCAGCCTTTATTTAGGTTCAAAAAGCATGTATTTTCTGAAAAGTTTTATTAGATGCATGCATTCCTCTCAGCAAATACTCTTCTAAATTTCAGCTTTTAAAAGATACACTTCAAAACAGATCATGAACATGACGTTTACTCCTTTTGGGGATTGGTGAAGCAGATAGGAAAGAGCCAAACTGAGAAACAAAGCTCAAAATCACCTTTTACACCAAATACAGCTGCGATGGAACGAAAGACTACAGCTTTATGCTATATATAAATACAACATTGGCCATTGGTAACCAACACCAGGAAATTTCTCTTTGTGTCAGGAAGTACTGGTATGTTGATGTCTATCACAAGTCTCACAGGAGTAAGGAAAATAGGAGATTCTAAGGAAAAGGTACTTACAAGTCAAGATTGTCTAACAGGGTCTGGCAGACTGTGTTCAAGTATCCTGTCTCTATTGCGTTATGAGAGACATCAAACACGAAGAGGTACACGGGTGGCTGGGGTGGACGTAGCTGAGCAAAGAAAAAATTACCCTTAATTTTCAAAAGGACATTTATTAGATCGGGTTTATTCATTCCACTGAAACTTCTAACTCTTAAAACAGATGACAGCTAAAAATTCTAAGAGCATTTGCCTCTTACTGGGCAATATTAAAATTACAGATTTTCTTCCAGAAGACCTATAAACACCGACATATCCTAAATGCAGAAGAATTTTGATATCATAAATGTTTAGAAATGGAGAACGATCTGAAGTTCTTCTCAGACATACTCCTCAAGGCAGCAACTGTTCGACCGAGGTAGAAAGCTCTACAACAAAGCTTCTTCTGACTTCCCTCTGGAAACAAAACAAAGGCAGAGGATAACTGAGCATAAATAAAGCCTTACCATGTATTCAGATGGAGCCATAAACTCAATAGTAGCATTCTGGACTTCGGGCCTTTTATGAGGTTCTCCATAAACTCTTGTCACAGGATTATACATGAATTCTTCAGGAACTACACAGATAAATTTATATGTTATGATTTCACACTAGTACTAGCCAAAGTGCATTTAAAACAAATATATCAGCTCTTTTGTTGTGCTTGTTGAGGAGCACTTCTTGGAGAAATACCCTTGGCAGGACAGCTGCTTTGTCACCAGGACCAGACTCACTGTGTTTTGTTACCAACCCCACTGGCTTTGCCCATGGGAACCACTTCTTGTGTCTCCCAACCCCAGTATGACCAACGACCATCCCTAGTACCGATACAACCAATACTACAGTCTCCAAGGTGAAGCTGGGAAAGGTAAACCTTAACAGTTTAAAGCAATAAGCACATTTAAAACCTACCATCATTCACCCTATAGCACAAATTGCATTTCCACCTCCTTTGGTCTAGAAAGCTGACAAAAGGGTTAATGTATGTCCGGCAGGAACGGCATCTCACAATGGTACTTGAAGTGACCACAGGCAGTTGCTGGAAAAGAAAAGCTTCCTGTTTTAAAGCATCATCACACTCCAGCTATCCAGCTACAATGACATTATCTGCACCATGCTTCCCACTCAAAGCACATCTGGTGAAGGAAGAAGCATCTCTGCACCCTCACAGCACCCCTACAATTCTGTAATAAAACAGACTGCTCGGAACTGAGCTCTAACCTATTTGACTGCGAAGGTTCCCTTTTCAAGCCTCTCAAGTCTTGAATTTTACATTGATGGTTTAAGACTGAGTCCTACACCCAATACAGATCAAATGTCAGGAAAAAAAAAAGTACTTAGATTGTGAAAAATAACATCTTAAAAGAGGCAGTGCTAAATTCACAGAGTCTCCTGGCTAGCTGAGGACATCCAAACCCCTTTAACTTCGTTAATTCTTAATTAAGAATTAGTACTAGGTTTGGTAGAGGAAATCAACAACCACAACTGATATGTGACAAAATAAAGCTATCTAAGTGATTACAGAATTCAAATGCATTATCTTCTGTCACATTCAAAGTGCTGTGCTGCCCCTAGGCTTCTGGGTTTTTGAGCTTTGGGAGGCTGTTTTTTTTATTAAGATGTGAGGCTTGAAAGTTTAAAAATGGCAGGGAGAAAAATTTCAGAAAAATTACAGTGATCTCTGTGGAACAGAGTAAGGTATCAGGGTAATTTTTCTGGGCCAAGACTAGCCAATGTTCTTGCCCTTCTTTTATAATTCATTGTCCAGCTTTGGACTCTAGTAAAGGCATAGTTGAGATTTCAGCATTTAAAGTTTTGAACGTTTGTCATACCGATAAGTCTTTGAAAGGATGAAGCAGGAGCCCCAAAGGAAGTTTGGCTTTATTCAATAAGGCCTGAGTTTGAGGAATGTTAGTCAGGGTACAGCGGAACAACCTACATGGAGGACAAAGGGTTATTTTCAGAGGTCTGCAGATAATAAAATGATGATTTCAGTAGTACAGAGCATCCTTTGTATTTTTCTAAAGCTGGTGATGGTGAAATTTCCATTTCCAGATAAAGGATCTTCTCCAACTTTGTCAAATCGTTCTGGTCTAGTCTGAGCTTGACCCACTGTACATACTGTGAATTATTATTTTATACTCGTGATCTTTATACAGATCTGAGCGTCATTTTCGTCACTCAAGTCAAAGTTAAGCCTAACAACATTCAAAGTCGCACCAAACCTTTATATACCAAGTCTTATTTTGAAATACCATTTTGAGGTGGCCTTATATACAAAACTGAATCGACAAAGTTTAAAAAATTGTCTTAAAAATACACAAAAATTACTATAAACAACCCCAAGTCATTTCAGGGACTTTCAGAACTTGGTGGTGAGCACCCAGTGCAGATGTGCACAATATTTCTGTAAATCCAGTCCAGCTTGTTTGTGTGACCAGCTTCACTAAGACGCTGTTATTTCCTTTATCTATCAAAAAACACTTGCAAAGGAGGAGTACCTGGTTATGTCTGGTTTGGTTGGTCTTCTCAGAGAGATGACCACAATCACCAACCACCAGCCTCTCGTTTGGTACATTCCATTTATACCATCATTTTAAATGGTTGTTTCAACACAGAAGTCAAGTTTCTCCATTCACAGTCTTTTTGGAAACCTCACTCCAGTGAGTTAACTCCTATTTTAGATCTTCTCTCACTCACATTCATTGCCAGCTATATTGTAAAGTTTTTGGGATTGTACCTATCTAGAGCTGCTTTGCAAGCAACTTCATACTTTCTGCACAAATAATTTTCCTCACTTCAACGTTTAAACCGCTTACCACCATTATCGTAACACAGGGAAGGCTGTTTTCCCTGTTTTCTACCCACAAAATTAAGGAAATCTTTTGTGAAGAGTTACATTTCCAAATAGGAACATATACTTCTGTTTATTTTGATGAACTATAGCAGATTTATGATCTTACTCAGGATTGCAGTTGAGCTTCTGAATCTCTTCATGCAAGTTTGGAACAGGAGGCTTCAAAAGGGTTGTAGGGAGAATATTTCTTTCTTGAAGAAGATTCACAGGTTTCAACCCTTCTTGCTGCAGAGTCAGGCCAGCCATCGATGCAGTTAAGTGATTAGTGCCCAGGGCAGGCTAGAGTCAAACACAATTTCAGAAATTAACACCAACTATTTGGATGAAACCCACAGCTCATTTAAAAAGCGAACATATTTCTCTTTCAATGTTTTTTTGCTTGTTTGCATATTAACTGCCATTGTATTAGAATTCTGTTTGTTTAGAAATACTACTTGTTACATAAAACTGGACTTAGGTAAGATGACAACAGGTAAAAACAAGCATGTATTTGCTACAAAGCTGTTGAAATAGAGAAGCTTAGCTGGTGCAACTGTTAGTCAGTTTGCTTTGAAAGTTCAGCTACTTCATCTCCCAGCAGCAACCCAAGGGAAGAAAAACATGCCAAAAAGCAGCTGAAAGTTTTAAGGGAAATATTTGGAACAAATTCAAAGCTGAAACACTGCAGGAAGAGCTGGCCCACAGGCTTTTCCAAACTGGTACCGAGGTGTCAACAAAAGCATTAACTCCAGGCTACTTCTATCACCTTGAACAAACAGCAAACCAAAGAGGAAGCACCCCACAGATGCACAACACACCCCGATCCTCACTTCTCTTTACTCACATGCCATCACGAGTAGTAACAACATAAAAAAGCCCCCAATCCTTACCTGGTGGAAATGCTTTGATCCATCTGGATATTGCAAAGCAGACGCTTGTATTCCTGGTGCTCCAGGTGGAGAAGTGCTTTGGTAGCCTGGAGGTAAGGCAGGGTAAGAATACCCAACACTTCTATTCATCTTAAGATTCGGGGGTGCAGGAGAAGAATGCGGAGTTGCTAGAGGCAGACAGACAGACAAATACTTAAAATGGCTGAAGAACCATTGCATTAATGGTTTATTGCATTAATGCATCAATACAGCAGGAGGGCTGTTTGTTGGCATTTAGTTTCTAAGTGTAAATATGTGACAACTGCTCTCAATTTTGCCAAGTGCTCTTAACTGCTCTGCTATAATTAATACTTCAAATTTCCTAGTTTCAAGACAGACATGGAACCAAGTCTGTATGCTTCTAATATAAATACCTAGCCTTCTATTTTTCCCAGGCTCTTAAAAAAAAAGTTAGGTAATAGTAAACATTTTTAATCCCAAAGCCTTACCCATGAGGCCACCACCTTCTATTGCATCGTAGCTGTTTTGCACCGCAGACCCATCGCTGGCAGACGCGGGATCACCTATTAAGAAACACAGTCCCAGGAAAAAATTTCACAAGTTTCTAAGAAGCTACAATGAGATAACAGCAAAGAAATCTTACTTGCTGGATGAATATTAAGATTAGCATAGTTTGGATCTACTTTTTTTTTCTGTCCCCGGATGAAAGTGAATTAAATACACATCTCAGCCTCTTTTTCTCACACATGACCTTAACAAAGGGCATTCATGAAACCCCATGATCTTTTTTCAACTTCAGGCTGAATGATCTTTTTAAGATTACTTTAGATTAGGTATTTGCCATAACTTCCAAGCTCATATGCAGTCAAGTGTCAGGGGACGCTTCCTCCTCAGCAGTGGAAGTATCTACAGTTTTCAGAGTACCTTGGAATTTAGGTACCGAATTCCTTCAAGACCTTTTTCCAATGACAATTCACAGAAACCTCAAATTCCCTTCACTTACACATTTAATCCAGTGCTGGTCACCAAACATCAACAGTTCTGATAAGGTCACATACCAGTCAAGACACAAATTCCAATTGAGATAAGAAAAACCTTGAAACTGAGAGTGCTTTCCCGAAGGACAGCTTTCTGTAAGCTACATCAAAATATACAAACCAATTACCTACTGCTAAGGAGAATTTACTTTTTATTATCATTTACACCTTTAAAGATGACCTGATGAAAGGGATTCATTATAAGCTGAGTCTTGCTAGAATGGCACCAGTCAACCTACTCCACAGACTAAACTTTCCCAGCTCTCCAAGGCTCTGGAAACGTTTCCTTTCATTCTGAAGGGAAGAATTCCTAAGCCAAAGCAGTTTCCAGTGCATTTCCCATGTTCAAAACAAAGTTCAATCTGAATATGCTATTCTTGTACTGGCACAGCTACCACATACTAGAAACCGTCGATCTGAACATGCAAGGAACCAACAGTTTTGACAGAACAAACTACATATATAAAATTAAAACTGGCAGCTACCGCATGGCCCCATCCAGCACGGGCTCCCAATGCAATCCATCTGCAGGGTGTTTGATATAAAGCCCCAGTGAGTTCTTCAAATAAAGGTGTGTTTGTGCAGGACCAACAGGAGATCGAGAAAGTCAGGTATCTGTCTTCAACAGTTGACACTTAACAGCTTCGACTAACAACCTCCAGAAAACGAATAACTCCAAGATTTTTACACGGAAGATAAGAATAAAGGACAGCTACATCAACAGGCAAGGGATTGCAGGGTTCACATTTTAGCTTTCCCTGCAGAATAAAACAATCCAGGAAAGTACAGACACACCATCTCCTCCACCACAGTCCAGCATGCAGAGAAATTAGAATTTCAGTATCATTTTAGAAAGTTAAAATAAAGAGATGGTAACGATGGGACATATGGACATTTTAAACAGCACTTTGAAATCTATTTTGAAGTGTTAATTATTTTCATTTTATTAACAACTGGCAACAAGAAATATTTTACTTCCTTCCAGGTCCTCACCTTCTCCTTTTAGATAAAATGATATTGTATTAGTATTGATTTTACTATTTAAGTATCTAATAGAACAGGGTACCTGACTTTAAAGGTTGCAAATTAGAGCACATGATTTCTTACCTTCTTGATTTGCAGCTGTATTTAGCAGAGACTGTGTATTAGGTGGTCCTGCTACCAGTGTTGATGGCCTAATTAAAGGTGGACCACCCACTGGTGGAGGTCCTAAAGGTGGCCTTGGAGGGGGGTGGAGTGGAGTTAAAGGCTGAGTCACTGGTGGAGGTGCAGATCCTGTAAAGAGATTAATTTTTAGGAGGAACTAAACCCAGTTGAAAAAGTCACAGAAATCTTGTTACTAAATATTCCTATTATTCAAATGATAAACAGCATGAGATGCATAAATCCTAATGTGCGTAGAAAGTGTTACAACTTCAGACTGTTTCTCTCGTGCTCTTCTCATCCTGGGCTCCTGTAGCTGTTAACCCCAATCTCTTTCAGCTTTTTGTTCCTATCGTTGGTAAGAATTTCAAGAGATACAGAAAGCATCCTAACTTCAATTACCAAGTCTGGACTTTATATAGTACAGCCCCGTATTAGACAAAATAATGAACTAGTAGGAGTCTGCACAGATTCCTTCTGGCAGGATGCTCATCTTCTACTTCAATAATGCAATGCAAACTAGCAACGTACAGATTCTATAGCTACTCAAATGACTTGGCAGAAAGATTTCACTTGGGAAAGCATCAGCAATGTGCAGTTTGCATAAAGTGGCTGTGAGAGTGCAAGGTGTTCTGCTCTGAAATGTTAAACCCTCCATGTTAAAAGTCCCAGGAAATTTTTTAATTGCTTCTATTTTAAAATTCTAGGACTTTCTCACACCAAGACATCTAGAAACACAGTTGCATTTCTTCCCTTCAAAGAATGCCAGATCCCAAGAGCACTTCCACCCCTTTTTTCCCCCTATTGTCCCGGAGGTCAGTGTAACTGCCCTTTATCTCTAGGAAGACACCAATGCATTTTAATATAAAAGTTAGCCTTTCATCAGATAAAATTGTCCAGGTCTCAATGGCAGAGAAGCCTGTAAGCCATACATGAAAATATACTGACCAGTTCCCCACCACATAAAATATGCAGCTTCATGAGCCTGCACAACGTGGTCACATTTAAGAGAAAAGAGAAAGGAAAAGGGAAGGGAAAAAAAGTAATAAATCACATCCAGTGAAGTTATCTGTGTTCGCTTAGTGTCTGAATCCACAAAGCTAATTAATGATCACTCTCTGCGGGCACCACTATCAGAACTTGGAAGAGATGCTGTGTCTGAGAGACTGGCCGAAGCTGGCCATGCAGGCAGGTAGCTGGCAGACCTTTCTTCTCAGAATGAGTGTGACCAGCAAAATCAGCTACATTCAGTTTAAAAGCGATCCCTGTTCTATAAAAAAAAACTACCAGGGAAGTTGCTCAGGATTCCCCATTGAAAGGGTATAAGAATTCTCTTATTCCAGACACTCTCTCATTTCACATGCCACTTTCCAAAATTTCGCAGCATTTTCCTCACTGACTCCAAAGTTCTAATTGCTTATTCCAATAAACTGCCAGAACATGTTTCATAAATTCTGTGAGCTTAAGAGAGTTTGAACATTGTAACAAAATTAGTCAGGCATGTAACAAAAAAAAAAAAAAGATAGTATAAAGAAAAATCTCTAATGAGGCTAAAAGCATTTCACAAGAAAAAAATACTTGCTTTAACATTTAAAATATTTCTATTTGCAAGCTCATTTAGGAAAACTTCTGTAACACCACACAGCAGTTTGGCAAGGAGAAACTCGAGCATTAACTTTGTTTCTGTAATAATCACAAGTTGCATAACGGAGCTATTTAACCTTCGAAAAGCTTTTTGCCACTGTAAATACCCGCACACAAGCAGCAGGAAAAGAAGTCTCGTGCTTTCAGGGTACTTTTTGATGACCGATTATTATTATTAGGTAGTGAAAATTATGAGTTCAGAGGAAGGAAACTTTCCGTTCAGCTGGTCTCTATTTCAATGACACAGAACATTCCAGTTTTCTTTCCAGGCTGCGCTCAAGTTTTTTTGCATCAAACCTGAACGAGGCCGTTCTGAAAACCACCTGTATCTAGTGATTCCCAGCAACAGCAACGGGTTTTAACTGTGAAAGACCCCACTCACTAAACAGGACTCCAGTTTCAACTATGAAGTCCCCACTCTGCTGAAGCAGTTGCTCCGAGAGCCACGCCAAAGGAAGGGTGAAGTTCCCAGAAACAGCATTACCCACCACACACAGCTCCTCAGAACAACGAGACAGCGTTGAGAGGTGACCTGACCTTTTCCAACCCGCAGAAACCACCCCAGGATTTGTGATGTGCATTTTCTCAAAGCACCTGCTTTGACACCCTGATTCCACAAGCAAAATGCCACCCAAGAGTCAATTCCATATTCTTTTTCTTAAAAGAAAAAAAAGGAAGCTGAGAAATAAGCACTGGCAAAATACCAAAAAGCTCTGCTTACCTGGCTTCATGTAGCTGTTCTGAAGAGGAGGACCTCCTGGAGAAGCAGCATATTGGTAACTTCCTAGAGGATTTGTATTTCCTGATAACGATGACGGTGGTTGAGCCGGCCCTGTCCCTGTCCCCATCCCCTGAGCCAAATGGCTTGTTTGAGACCCACCGGGCTGGCTCATGGGGGTCTGGCCATACTGCCAGTTTGAGAGCACTGGTGGGCTTGCTCCAGGAGGAAAGCCACCAGCAGATGATATAGCAGCTGAGTTTGGCAGCACTTGTGTACCAGGCCCTGTTGGCTGTACTGGTGACCCAGAGAAAGGTGCCACTGGTGATCTGTTTAGAGTCTGTCCAGGTCCTTGATAACTGTTTAATTGAGAAACATTCTGAGAGCTGCTATAGTTATACTGTCCAGAAGCCTGATGTGGAGGAACCTTCACCGGCGTCTGATGCGAATACGATCCTGGAACTGAAGGGCTGTATCCCTGGCCATCCGATGAATGCATCAGCTGATTCTGAACAGGACCTGGAAGAAAAAGAAACAATGAACCTTTTAGAAAGTCAATGTTGTGTCTTACTTCTGAAGATATGAGATATTTTCCTGGGAATCTCTTTCCTTAGAATATTATTAGTCTCCAGCTAGTCTCCAAGACTCTCCAAGTCTTTTTTTCCCCCAACATTCAGGTGTAAATGACAGAAGTAGTGCTGCAGGGTAGTATTTTGCTATCAACCCTTAGATCTTTGATTTGTTTTACAGCAGCCTCACAGTCACCGAGCATTCCAGTGCCGGAGTGCAATCCTTCCCTCCTGGACTGAAAAATGACACACACGATACTATTTCTATCTTCAGAAACGCCCAAAAGCGAGTCGACCAGAGAGGAGCGCTCTCCCACACAGCTGGCAGAAGCACAAGCGAGCAGACTGAAAGCGGAAGCACCCACTACGTAGTAACTCCTTTTCATCTGATGACTGACACCTTACGGCACAGACACGACCGGCCGGTTTCAGCCCAGGTCGCCGTGCTATTTCTCAAGTAACAGAGTTAATCTATCACAGTTTCTGCAGTTAATTTTAGTCAGGGAGCTATTCACACACACATGGCTCACGTGAGCGGCCAACTGGTCACAAAGATGGAAGGAAGAGTAACTTGTTGATAAAATAATTCACCCGTCAGGGAAATAAAACTCAATAGGTTAATGCTGCTTCTTACATATTTGTCAGTTGGTACAGCTGACCGAGGTTTTACTCATTCAAAGAGGGAAAAAAAAATATAAATAAATGAGAAAAAGGTTAGCAACTCTCCAAAGAGCATCATCAGATTTGTGCTTTATGCGGGAACACAGAACACCCTGAGATTTCCACGGTGATAAGAGCTCCATCAAGAAAATGTCTGCTGTGGGTTCTTCGCACCGATGGCACAAAATGGACATTCTGAAGGGAGACTATAAATTTTCAAGTGAAATCTTTCTGAGTAGAATACACTAGATAACACGTGCCACAGCCAGCACTCCTTCAAAATTACTAAACCACTTTCCACACACACAGATAAACATCCAAAAGCATATTATGGTTTAGAGTTAAAACCCTTTCCATTGCAACCCTGTAGTATTTCCCAGATTTCCAGAATTACTTAAGGTATGGACAATATTTTTTTTTGAACCCAGATAAACAAAAGCACTTAATTTTCCAGACCAGAAACACCTGTGGGATTCAACACCTGAAATCTTCAAAACCATTCCAGAGATGAGCTTGGAGAGCGGATGTATATTTACCATACAAGTACTGGAAACAGCTGCCACCAGCGTGAAATCACAGACTTTCATTCAACTTTGAAAACAAAGACAACTGGTTTCCTATTCAAGCTTTCCAGATAAATTTCAAAAGGAGAGGAAGTTTCTCCAAGTTAATTTCCAAGTTAAAATGACTTTGAACTCGGGCACTTCTGACAATAAATTAAGCTAAACACAGTATATACTGAAATACTTGGTCAGGACAAACACCGCAGTGGTCATTCAGCTCCTCGTTCCCTAGAAAGCCTCAGGCTGCAATTCCCAGAGAGCTGTTATTCCACTGAATATCATCCAGATCCCCACTAACTCCACAGCCCAGTCAGTGCGAGTGACCTCACCCTTACCACCTCTGGTATTTGTGCATCAAAAGTACACACCATGTTATTCTCCACCCGTTAATCTCAATATGCTACTCATCATTCAGTTCGGAAATCCAGTTATGCCCCCCCTTGTCCTTACAACGCTGCTCATAAATCTTAGTAATTAATAATTTCTTCAAACTCAATGGTGTCTAAACAAAAAGCTTGCAAACACAAAAATGCTCACAATTATGACTCACCTTCTAAAATTACCCTGCAGTGTATCAGCTGGGTTTTCAAAAAAAATCGATTTACAAAAGCCATTGTAAATTAAACTTGCTAACTGTAAGAATGATGAAGAATCCTTACATGATGCCAGGCCTCCTGACTGCACGTGCACTGACAGAACATTACTCTAAGCCGTACAAAAAATGCAGAATAAATACAAATTCATTTCATAACTTGATTATTCACCTTTGAGCATGACTCTGGAGCCCAGGCAGGAATCAGAGTACTTGGATTGCTCTTTTAGGAACTGCTTTCCCTGTTTGAGGGATATTGGAGGATAAGACAATAGAAGTGAGGTGAAACCCAAAACTGACCAACTTGATATTTTCTAAGGCACTTTGCTTTAAAAAAAAAAAAGAAAAAAAAAAAAACTTCATCCCCCTGACACCTACCCTTTAAGTATTTATAGGTGTTGATCAGATACCCCCTCAGTCTTCTCTTCTCCAGACCAAAAGCACCCACATGCCTCAACCTTTCCTCATAAGAGAGATGCTCCAGGCCCCTCATCATCTCGTTAGCCCCCTGTTGTAACCTTTCCAGCAGTTCCCTGTCCTTCTTGCCCTGCGGATCCCAGAACTGGACACAGATGGGGCCTCACCAGCACAGAGTAGAGGGGAAGGATGACCTCCCTCGCCTGCTGGCCACACTCTTCTTGATGAGCTGCAGATGCATCCCAACAATGAATTCAGTGTAGGCTGAAGAGCCTGACCACCTGCACAGCACCAAGATACCACCGACACTTGGAGCAGAAATAAGTCAGTAACACAAGAAAGACCACCTGCTTCACAGTGAAAGACACCTCTACAGGAACACAAGGTCATTTAACATTTTCAAGGGATCAGGAATGGCATCTGATGGTTTTATAAAATGAAGGGCCAAAATATTACTACAGGAAGGTAGGAGTCAATCCGTATTTTCTGCCATACAGAATTTCAGCATCACCGTCTCCCAGCCAAGAGACACCATCTCTCCAACCTCTAGGGAGACGCAAGGATAATAAACACGCTGGTGAGCTGCATCCCAACCATACCGCCATGGGATGGGTCACCACCAACTTCAGCTGGCTTTCACCCATGGGCCTCCAAACCCAACAACTTCTAAAGCATCTCGTGACCTCCCAGTGCCACACAAAGTGCACAAAACAGTTCTAAAAGAATTGTTTCTCCTCGTTTGCACTTCAGATCTATTAATTGGAAAGGAAATTAATAACTTGTAGTTAAACGAATACAGAATACTGATCCTATTAAAGGAAAAAACCCACAAATGAAGCAGAGGAAGGTTGTTGTTAAGCAACCTGATGCTCCCTGCTAAACAATTTCCCGGTCAGCACAGGGTGCTGCTCTGACAACGGTGACAATGTCCTGCTTTCATGGACAAGGGAGCTCAGGGAGTTACCTGCAAACAGCAAAGCAAACAAGTGGAGAGGAAGAACTGACAGCTACAGAACACGTTCTCATTCTGCTGACAGTCTTCTTTCCTCACAGACCACTAAAAGTACCTCAACAATACTCACAGTCCCCTCATGACTGCTTTAAAAAAGCTTTATTTTTACTGTAAGGTCAAGGATCACGGCACCTTCTCAACACATATTTATTTTAAACTATGCTAAGAACAATCCATGCTTGAATAACCTAATTTATTCAAAAGGCCAGCAACCCAAACCTTATCTCTAACATGCCAGAACAACTGTTTCATTTTACTACCTTGCATTTGCGTAACTCTAAATTTCAGTTCTTTATTTTTCATAACACCTGACAGCCAAGTAGCCTGAAATTCCTCCTCCTCCTCCTCTGCCCGCCTTCCCAGAACTTCCATTATGTGCTTAATCCAACAAGCAGCAAACATAAAGCGATGCCGGTCTGTAAATCACCCTCCTCAATTACTCCATTAGCTAACGTTCTCTCTGTATCCTCTGCCCAGCCCGTACGTCTCCAGAAGAGACACTCTTTCTCTCTCTTCAGACTCTATTCAGACACTTCTCACTTTCTTGACCTCACATATATACAGATGTTTGTAAAATATCACTTTGTAGATGACTTTGAGGAAAAGTAATAAAGTGTGATGTAAAGGAGAGGGAAGAAAAAACAAAGCATTTAATTACTCATGCATAAAATGGGAAAAAAAAACCCAAAAGATCTCATTATAACTGAATTGCTTATGATGCAGCACAACTGCTGAAACACAGAAGTGTGTAATTAAGGAGATGGTGCCTGTACCCTTAAGTATTTAAGGGGTGGGTTGAAGGAGGA
>VZRU01000883.1:0-14373 GCA_013398155.1 Pedionomus torquatus
CCTGCGGCTGACGAAACTGTTAAATCCACCTGCACTTACTCAGGGAGCACCCAACACGGGGTCGCAGGAGGACGCTTCAGCATCAAGAAGGGGTTTCAGACGGTAACAAGGCTGCTGGAAGAGGGGCACAAAATGGGCTCGGGTCCAATGACTTCTTCCCTCCTGCCCCAAGGGTGTTGGGCAGCGTCTGTACAGTAGCAGGAGGCCACAGTGTGAAGTTCCTTCATAACCTAGACTTCATAGAATCATAGGCTGGTTTAGGTTGGAAGGGACCTTAAAGATCATTCAGTTCCAAGCCCGCTGCCCCGGGCAGGGATACCTCCCACTGGAGCAGGTTGCTCAAAGCCTCATCCAGCCTGGCTGAACACGTCCAGGGATGGGGCATCCACAGCTGTCCTGGGCAACCATCCTCACAGCAAAGAATTTCTTCCTAATACCTGATCTAAATTTACTGCCTTTCAGTTTGAAGCAATTGCCCCTTATCCGATTGCTACATGATCTTGTAAAAAGCCCCTCTCCAGCTTTCTTGTCGGCACCCTTCAGATACCAAAAGCCATAGCAAGGTCTCCCTGTTTTATTACAAGCAAGTTTTGATTCATCTATTTATGTTAGAATAAATGGTTGCCTCAAAGAAACTCACGGAGTTAGCCCTTTCAGCATGAGCACTTCTTGAAATTTAGAAAGTATCATCTTATTTTCAATATGTAACAAAACTAACTAGAATTACTGTGAAAATGCAGAATGATGACATGTGCAAAATTAACTTACATAAACTTGAATCACTACACCTTGGCATTATGATAAAGCACTATTCCTTGCTTCATAAACAAAACCCAGTGTAAAAGTACCCTGTTGTATCACACACACTACAAGACTATTAAGCGTCTGGCGTATTTCAACTGAAGAACCTTAGATGGTGCAACCAAAGTTCCTTCCAAGGCTCCCACATTCCTATTATTGCTGATGTCTCCGAGAGGGAACCTTCTGCTGTTACTTAAAGGACCACAGCTGTTGAGACCAGGCCACGAACACCATAATTCCTCTTGGCAGGGCCCTTAACACACCAGCTGAGTCTGCACAACCAGGCTGGACCCCACACTTCTACAGCTCAGAGCTGTGGAGCACAGGGAACAGATACGGCATCGATGGACACGAATTTTCATACCTTACATCTCAGTTTGATGCAGCAAATGCTTTTTGTATACAAATCCCCTACAGTTGTTAAGATTAAAAAAAAAAAAACCACACACAAAAAAGACTCCAAAACAAACCACAAAACACATTTACACATTTCTGAAAAATGTCCAGTATTAAACTGATTCACTGACAAACGCAAATAATTGTTTTTAATGATTACACCATTTCGATTTCAGTCACTCCACTTTATGACAATATTACAAAAATAGCCTGTTTCACACTGAACAATATTCCACCCTAAGTTTGCAAGGCACAATTTCTATGTACGGTTATTTGCTATAAAATTTTTTTTAAAAATAATTATAGTACAAAGTTCAGTAAGTTCTCTTTAAAGAGCAAAGGTAGTCTTTTGTAAAGTATTAATTCTACCGCAGCTAAAGACACTTTATAGGAAGTTCATAACAATGTTCAACTATTCTCTTGTATCTTCACACTTGACTGCAATTTGGCTTTTTGTAATATTTAAGAGGCAATTCTGCCAAGTGTTAAAGTGTCAAGAACTCATGGCAATGTTATGCACAAAAATGACCATCAAAAGAACCACCTTCAATAACTAAGACTAGTGTGATCTCGGTCAGGATCATGACCAAGAGTACTTTATGACCTTGTCGAGGTCTGCAGCATTCAAAACGCCAACACTGTAATGAAATCTTCATCTTTAAGAATGCTTACTAATGGACAAAAGACTAAGCATTCCATTTTTCTGTTGAAATAAATTCAATTGATTTAATTATTATCAAGGAGCTTTTAATTTTTAATGTCAGGCTTCAGTTTATGGACAGAGAGCTAAAGTGTATTCAAGAAGTAGACTCCTGGCGTGACTGCAGACACAAAGGAAAAAGGGGAACAAAGAAAGGGGGTTGTGGGCTGCTGATGCTGCAACTTCTTAGAGGAAGCAGGTGCCCTCACATTCTACTTAGCTGAGCAGAAAACAAAACTCATGCAAGAAGCTTAGCTCCTGAAATTCAAGAATGCTGTAAGACCAATTGAGAAGTCCTTTTCCCAGAAGGCAGCAAGCAAGAAGCAAGTTTCACTGTTACTTCATTCAGTATCCTCAGTTCTTAAAGCAGCATTTGTTATGAGATGGGTCTTCTAGAATTATAAACCTTAACACCGTTCTGCATTGACGAGCGGGCATATTTTGTCAGCAGAGCACCAACTGTTTGCTTCTCTGCACACAGGTCTCTATAGAAGAAAGAAAGCAGATGGCACGGGCATTAGAGATATTCCCACACACAATGAATCTGTGAAATACAACAATAAAATGGATAAGGGTACTGGGAGAAAAACAAAACAAACAAACAAACAAACAAAACCAACCAAAAACCTACTGTAACTGTCATATAATGCTTTAAATTACCTGAAGTTTAAAACTTGGCTTGACATTTAAGTAACAGGCGAAACAACATTATTTATTTAAGAAGCAAGGATTTAGGGGTGGGGAGTTAGCTGGTTTTTATTATTACTGTTCCCTAAAGGGTCTCCAATCTAGCAAAAAAGTTAGCTTTGAAATATGTAATTATATTACAGTACATTTAGAGCCATCCATAAAGGCTTGATGCAGTTACTTCTGGGTTACCATCTGTACCTGCTCACATGTACCCTGAGCTTCCAGATAACACACCCACTGCCGTGCTAACCACCGAAAGAGCAAATGACGCAGTACAGGAAGCACTTCATTGCTCTGAAGCTCTTGTGTTGTAAATAGACTGCTTATAATTGTCAGGAGGTTTATCCTTTGAGCTAAGTCTGCCTCAATCCAATAAGACAGAGTCACCGCCCATTTAAATTTAGTAGGCCGAGCATTTTACACAAGTCTAAATCCAGTGAATACAGCTATGGTTCCCAGGGGTGGGGATTTTATTCATATTGAATTCGTATTCATTTAAAAGGGAAAGAGGCAATCATAGCTGGTAAGAAGTCAGTGATGCAAAAAGGGAAGAATGTAACACTAATTATATTTTAATAAGAAGGAATATATCCTTACTGTATATAAGGGGTAATGTCCACTTCTGTCCACTTTTCCCGTATGCTGAATAAGCTGTTGAATCTTTCCTGATTGTCTTCAGGTAAGTCTTCTACTTTTAACAGGAAGATGGTCTCTGGCCTTGAGGTTTTATCTACAAGAGCCAAGCCCTGTAGATCAGCATCAGAGAGAAAGTGTTAAGTAGAGACAAAACAATTCAACTTCCTCCTTTCTGGCAATAACCCACACAAGTTGCCCTTCACGCCTCCAAAGCTGCCTAAAACTGCACTACTAGAGCAAAAGTGAAAAAGTATCATAAAGTTGCTGTTTTACAGGCAGTGTTTATCATCTTCTCTATGACCAGGAGGGAAGGAGAAATCTATTAAGTCCCAACACCTGTGTCTCCTTTGAGCAGAAGGATTTCCATAGTGCTTGCTACTCCACTGGCTGTCAGTACAACCTGCTCGCCAACAGCTTCAGTTCTAGTTACAAGTATTAACTGTACAGCTGTAAATTTTCTTCGGTGAACCATGCCAGACTTACAGAAACCAGAACTGTCATGATTCCAGACTACTGATACTTATAAAGAATGTCGTAAAATGTACTTTAACTCAAAAGCTGACAGAAATAATACAATCAATCCCCGTTAATCAACAAAATCTACATATAACAACAGTCAGTTAACAGCCTACCCACAGAAGAATCCAGCCGCCTTTATGTTTTTACCTTAAGCTGATCAAGCCTTGCCGTCATCCCTTCAGGGACACTCTGTTGCCAGACTTCTTGGAATTCTGATAGATTGAATTTAACTGCATTTTGCAAAAGCATCTGTGCTATAGCTCTACATATTTTATCTTCATGCATTTCAAAGTAAATCTCCCCTGCTAAGAAATAAAAGCCAGTGTTATCTTAGGTTCTTGCTTTCTGATAAAAGCACAGAGAACAGTTTCATATTTCCATTCTGTTACACAGTCTTGTACAAACCCAGTACCCTGCTTTTTCTTTTCCTCAGTGAGTAACCCAGCTCGGTGTTACTTTGGATAAATGATGGTATCTTCTCAAAAACAAATTAAGCAGAATATTATTTGTGTGCATAGCACTGTCTGAGCTACTGTCAATAAACGTATTTCTCCCCATCTTTTCCCCTTTCACAGTAACACTGTTTATCCTACAGCTTTCATTCCTATTTCTGAATGGCTCGTATTAAAATGTTAAACCTTCACTTCTTTAATCACGCTTGTAATATGAGATGACGAAGGGATTAATGAGAATTTGTTTTCTTCCACACTGACTTGACTAAAATTCTCTGAACCATGTCAAGCATAAAAGCTTCCTTCCACTTTTTCAGTCATCTAGGCTTCCTGCAATTCAAACTTGTGCCTTGTGCAACCTGTTTAAATATATTAAGAAGTATGGTATGGACTTCAGTCTAATAGTAGGACTATTGTATTAGACAATACAATTGATGGGTCTTGTGGTACAGTTCAGAGGACAAGAGGCAGACATCTACTTGAGGCAAGCTGAATTCAGGGAGATACAGGTGCCACTGACTATGCACAATAGCACAATTGCTTAAACACATGCTATCCAAAACCTTTTGAGAGTTCTCATCTAAATTTTACAAGTTATCTGTCCTTAGTCAGAAAATAACGGCTTGTCAACATACAATAAATCACTTCAGGTACCTCTGATAGTTCCGATTTTTCCATGTCTTATACAGATTAATAGTCCTTTTTCCCCATGAGACTTTCTCTAAAGTTTTACTGATTTTTAGTTCACTGTTTGCCCCCTCCTTTTACTGGCATTGCAGCAAAAATGTGTGTGCAATCCTCACAAAATCTGCATGTAGGCATGAATAACTGCTCCCTTTATGCAAAATTAAAACACATGTGTTTCCTCAAACTTACCATCATCGATGAACCTCCTTCCATAGCTTAAAAGAATATGTTCTATCATCTCTCTGAAAAAACAAACAAACAAACAAATATCAGAAATCAAGTTTTAAAGTTTGATATTACAGAAACAGTTACCAAGATGATGAAGGAATGAGTAAAGTAAATAAAGTCAAGAAGGATGGGACATGTCTTCATGGCTGAAATGAGCAAACTGATAAAAACTTAGAAGTAAGTTAAAAGGGGAAAAAAGGGAATAAAATGGACAGATGGCAGTTAATTCAGTAGATGATCCCCAAAAGTCTCTTTCACTTTCTAGTTATAACTAGTAAAGACTAAAAAGTGCAAGGAGAAAAATGTCTCTTCTTTCTAATGAAGTCACAAACTTGGCAGTTAATTATCCCTTACTGAACAGCAGGCATTTTTGTAGACTCCTGGCATAAATTTAAAGCCTAATGGCAGACATTAATACTAAAGCAAGATTTCTTTTAAGCCAAAAGCCAAATAAATGGAAAACACCATATATTGTAAACTGAAGACTTTGTTTGAATGGTAATCTTAAATTATTTCATGACTCCAAATGGCAACACAATGAACTTAGATCACCAGTGCAGATCTCAAGAGCTGTTTTTCTGGTATAATACTATCTCTCTCAAACATTATACAAGACATTTTTGACTATCTATAGCTTCAGAACATATTTCAAGATGGTTGGCAAGTTAGCTTAAGTACATGCTACTTTCATCATTTACAATTCAGCAGCAATGTTTCTACTATCAATGGAAATACTACCAATAGACTCTAAAATCAGTTTACTAACCTGTCTAACGTACTAATTAATGCTCTTGCCAAAGAACATGTAACATTAACACCATGATAAATGAAATCTAGAGTAATAAGACTATAATTCTAACAAATAATAATGATTGCAATTAGTAATAGTTAATGATGACTATAGACAACTTTCAGCACTGAAAGTAATTGGTTACCTGGGCTCTAAAGATCCAAGTTCCTCAAGGCAGGTACATAAAGGAACCTTACTTAATGACCAGGACTCTGAGTCTATAAGTTGAATCACGTGATTTAGAAGTTTCATCTCATAGTCAAATTCCAGAATTCGCCAATGTCCTGCCAAACAGAAAACCACAAAATAGTGTCAGAAAGAAAACATTAACATTAAAATTAATGCTATTCCCCTGAAGATACATTAAAGGAGTCTGGACATTAAGTCACTCCTTTACAAAGTACATACAGTAATATATAACGTAATATGTAATACATATAACATAAATTAATCCTTTTCAGGATTAAAATTAAGAAAAAGAACAGAATAGTAAGAGCAAACAAAGTAGAAAGAAATAAAATATTTCAATTATTCAGAACTGATTATGTAATTAGCTGCCATAGATACAAAGACACTACAAATTTCATCTCATAATGAACCAGATCTGGAAAAAAAAAATAATTCAGGCATAGAACTGACTACCACTGCAAAGTGGCAGTTCAGGTCCAGCCAAGTCTGCAGAATTCCAGATCAGATACAATGGTACTGTGCAGCTGAAAACGACAAGGAAAGTCATCTGTGAGCTCCTCACCTACCTGATGGGACGGTACAGAGAAGACGGAGCATTAGTCTTTTCAGTGGTGCTCAGTGATGGGACAGTAGGCAACAAGAACAGTTTGCAAAATGGAAAGTTCCAGCTGGTTATTAGGGGAATTTTTTCCCCTTGCAGACAGTCCAACACTGGAACAGCCTGGACAGAGGCTGTGACGTGACATCCCCATCTTTGGAAACGGTCAGAACTCTACCAACTGAGGGTCTGAGCAGCCAGCACGAAGTTCTAAACCAGGAGTCTCAGTCTAATAAACTCCAGAGCACAGTTCTACCCTACATTATTCTGTGACTCTAGGACTGCTGCCACCTGGTGTCCAGGTAAGGGTTTGGGCTTGGCCAAGTAAAGGATGAATGGGACATGTCCCAAGATGAGGCACTTGCTCCAGCCTTGCCTCACACAGTAGGAAACTTCTGAGATAAACACAGGCTGGGAGGAAGAAAGAACTATAAAAGGGCTGAGGTTACCTAAGCATCAGCTAGTTTTACCTCTAGAACTGCAGAAAGCAGTAGCCACTCATCCATGAAAAGAGCACCCAGCCAAAAAACATTGATGCCATGGGTGGCATGCTCTGATGTCCGCATTTGTAGAAGCAAAGAAGGAATTAACCAGGAAAGAGCTAGACTGGTCAATGCCTGTTATTTTTTCATCAGCTTCACAGCAGCAAGGATATAGGAACCAGATCTTAGTACTCCGAAGTAACTTGAACCTTGGAAGACAAGGATGTGGAATGGGCTTTAGAAAAAGGAGACGTACATATTTTAGGGAAATAACACTGCCTTTTTTCCCTATTAGGCAATAATATCCTTTAGAGATTAATACCTTCAATTTTGCAGGCATTTATAACCTGCAACTGATGTAGTATTTCTTCTTCACTTGCTTGAATCAGACTTAACAAATCTTCTGTTGTATACTGCAACAAGGGAGAAAAAGAAGAAAATACAACAGGTTATCCTACTCCTCCTTTGCTCAGCAAGCACGCTAAATGCATTGTAAGTTACAACGAAAGACAGACTTAGAAAATGTTTGGGGTTTTTTTTTCCCCAGACTCTGAATTTGCTAAGTTTTACCACACCCTCTGAAACCTTTCCTATAACTTACAACATTTTCTGAAAGAGCTATTCAATATAAAAAACAGTCTAACTACAGGGAAGTCTTTGTGCCACATGTAAATAATATACCTGTATTCCCAGGATGTCAAACTAGCACAAATAGGCACCCTAAATCAAATATCACAGCAAGAATGAAAAGAGAGAGTGTTCTGCCTTTCCACAATCCCATATTTTAATCTGTGACATTCAGAGAAAAGGCAAAACAAGAATCACTCATCACTTCTGGATAGAAGTCAGAACTCCAGCGCAGGGTAATTCTAGTGAGGGCAAGCCTCCTCCAGCTTGCCCTCAACAGTTTTGTGTTATATTTTGGTGCCTGCTAACTGATTAGCAGACATGTAGCACAGACTCAGTCACAGGACATACAGCTCCCTGAAGATCAGATACTTGGAAAGATGGGAGGGTGCTGTGGCTACTGTGGGAAAGATTTAGGAGGCATGGGAGGAACAGAAGGTAACATGAGTGAAGTAAAGGGAAGGAACACCAGATGTAAATCTGTAGGAAATTGGGCTTCATCAATTCCTTTATTCACCTTACAGCCTTTTTAATCGACTCTAGTAATAGAGTTTTACTGATTATACCGTAAGAATATTTTCTATCAGAAAAGAAAAAAAAATAAATTGCTTAAGTCCCTATAAGACTCTGGGAACACAAATGGAACAAACCAACACTAATTTTGAACACCCATATGTTAAAAAAAGCATTTAATAAACACAGAAAAGTGTCCTCTTTCAGCTATGCCATTCCTATTAGACATTATGCTGAAACATCATCAGGCTAAGCAGCACCAAACTCACATCAATCAGTATTTCAGCAAGTGATGACCATACTATAGAGTACTTTAAAAAACACTCTAGCAATTTAGAGCAAATATATCCCCAGATCAGTAGCCAAGTGTGTTTGCAAGTTAGATACTGCCATTCAGGTAAGACCCTTGACAGAAGTCCTTGTCATTTGTTCCCTCCAAGACCTGGCTAGCACTCCAACAGCTCTTTTAAGAAATCACTGCTCTGAGCTACGATGCCTTTTTCAGCTCCACCATCCTTGCAAACATAAAATGAAATGGACTGACTTGCATCATGTCCATACCAGTAACTTCCAGATGAGGATAAGAAATATATTAAAGACATTAAGTTAGATTCATTCAATCATTTTAATATGCCTTGCCATCTCACTATAAAATCCAGGATTTCAATTTGGCGAATCCTAAGCAAGCCGCGTACTAGCCTGTTTCTAAGTTTTCCTGTAGTTTGCTAAATCATACCGCTATGCAACACATCGGGCTTCTTTACAGTAATTCCTCATAGTGCTATAGTTCCTTATGGTTCCTTTCCCGTAGTTCTGACACAGTACAAACAATTGAAAACCATGAGAAGTTTACAGTAAGCCACCAAGAAACAGTAATTTTTTTGCAAACAGTTTAAAGAGTGAGAATTAGTCCCATAGAAAAGGCAGCTTTCCCACAGAGAGCTTTCAGATTAAAGTTCCACCAGTAGCATAGCTAAGGTCATCTACATTTATCAGACACATCCACTTGTTCTCCAGTAAGCCAGTAAACAACATTCTCCTTCAAAACAAATGGAGAAGGTCAGTCCTCAAACTAGGCACTAATGTTTGGGGAGACATTGATATGTTTTTATAAAATTCATTTAGTACTATCAATAAATACTACTGCGTATGGCATTGTGTTGCTAGCCTTTGTCAATGCTTAGAATTTCTGGACAATTTAAGTCTTTTTTCCCCTGTGTCATCCCTTATTTTACTGCTATGTCCTTCTAAACCTAGACCAGAATAGGTAGGAAAAATGAAAGGGGGAAAAAGCCAATGCTAGGGGAAAGATTCTGAAACTTATCAGAAAATCAAGACTGTTAATCATCCAAGGAGAGGTAGCATTTTCCTTGAAGAGAGAAAACTAACATCTGTGTTTCTACATGCAAGTACAAACAGATGTTAGTATCAGCTTCAGCAAAGCCTCAGTGTAAAATACTTTGGAGCAACCGTTCCTGTTTTCTGAAGCCAAAAGGAAAGCCCACCAAACTAACAAAACTCCAGGATTTTTATAAGCCTTTCAGCTGAGATCATATGCTGCGCAGTCTAGATCTCTCCATTAGTAATTACAGCCTCTTTTTACTAAGAAAAAGTTGCTTACATGTGCTACTCAGTGGAAGTGCTAATAATTACGAACTTGTTTAGAACAGTAGTTTTAAAAAATTAACTCGAAGCAGCACCATAGAATATAGAAGCAAAGGTATTTTTCTAGTTAAAAATGTATCTTCACTTTAATTTGCCCATTATCAACTGCAATAAAGTAATTTACATAGCTGACTTACTTTTGAAAATGTCAAAGTCGGATCTTTCTGACAATCTGGCCCTTCATATGGATCTTCCATTAAAAGCTTCCTTAGTTTCTTCAGTTTTGGTCGGCATCTCCTTAATTCCCAATAATTATTGGAGAAGCCAGCAATCTACAAGAAAAAAAAAAACCCTGATTCTTAAAACATTTAAATCTACTGTTTGGATTCAAAGCTTACCAAATATTATCAACAAAAAACATTAATCCAGTCACTGAGAACAAGCATTTATTAGTAGGGTAATTACTTCAAAGATGAAACCATATTTTTTTCAGTAAAAAAAAGTTTACTGCACACAATGAAGAATGAAAATCCACTGTTGGTTGGTAAAAATATGCTTATAGTGCACACGACAAAGGGAACAACTCCTCTCTATGTGCAAATGATAGAATATCACCATGGGATATGTTCCAGCACAATTCTCATCAACATTTCTTTCTCTTAACACTGTTACATTACTGCCATAAAACCCCTCCTGTATTATCCTGTTTCTATCTTCCCTACTTCTTCCCATGCTTGGGATCTACTTCAAAGTCTTTTTACACATTAACATCTGTTTTACTTGAGCCTAGTAATAACGATGATTCATTAACGAGACAGCAAGCTACACTTGCACACAACTAACAAGACACCTCTGTTCCTTACTCTGATTCAATTCACAAATTTGAAGTGTGCAACAGGAAGCTCAGGTGTAATTGTTTCAATGAAACTACTCTAATAAAACTTTACCTTCAGAGTAATTCTACAGTGTTTCATGGGGTATGGCTCAGACTTCCTAGAAGATTCTTTGAAGAGGACAGTGTATTGGAGGCCTTTCAGCATTGCTTCTGCTATTTATCAAACCAACGGTAGTGGGTACAGAACAGCAGAGGCAGAACAGACTCCAGGCTTGTGACTCCTGACCCAACCACTAGCCCCTTCTAGAATAAGTCTCATCCAAATACTAATACAGATAAAGCTCTCAGGTTTTAATTTAACTATTCTGCAGCTTGCTTGGCAAAAAAATACTAGTTTCCTGATAAACTTCTAAGCTTCCNTATGCAAGTATTGGATTTTTTTTCCCCTGCCAAGTTATTTCTTTTTCATTACCAAATTGCTCAGAAAAGTAACGTGTGTAGAAAATATAAATAATTCTAATTTATAAACAAAAGCTCATAACTGGAGCTGGTCTGTGCAAGGTGAATAAAGTGGCAGACGCTCGGGCTATAAGCATCTGTAAGTCATACCCTTGTAAGTGGTAAAAAGAGCAGCATCAAGACTGCAGAAGAAAAGCAGCTAAGTTAAATTCAAACAAGAAAATAAAAAAGGCTGAGTAAACGGATCTTATGCTGTTTCACAATTTGCAGTGTCAATACACCACTTGATATTCTCTAAAACATTAAGAAATCTCTTAGGAAAAAACTCTACACACAATTCCTCAGCAAAATGGCATTTACACTGTTGACACGTGTGACTTCAGAGGACTAGTGAGATCACTAAAGAAAGCCAAAAAGAATATGGAATAATATTACTCATTAATCTCTTTAGTTTCAATTAACTTTATTCGCTGAACTGTTGACTTCACAGAAGAAATCATATTGGTTTGATTATTATGGTCATGTAAGGACAAGCAGGATTAGTCCTCAGTGCTGTCATTATATCCATTATAGCAAATAATGACTTTATAACATTTGCCTATTTTAGTACAATTTTATTAACTATGCTTCAGAGGAGTAGAGAACAATGAATTCTTTAAACTGAAAACACTAAAGTCATTCACTCCAACAAATCTTTCCAGATGCTGGTTGAATAAATCACCTTTGAATATATTCCTATGTCTAAAAAATATATATATATATTCAGGGGCAACATGGTATAATCTACCTTTTGGCTAAAGCACTCCTACGAATCAATTTGCAAATGACTTATTTTAAAAGTAGTTGCTAACACTGACAAATTAAATTTTCTTTGAAAGCTTTCAATACTTAACCTAAGTAATTACTATCCACTGAAAATAAACAGAACTTTTAACTTCTTAGATACAATAATTATCACACATTATGGATGAAGTTCAGTTGCCTAAAGGAGGGCCCTAGAACCATTTTGGATACCCTAAGGTATAGTGTTCCCCCTGCATATAAAGCATATTTATAAAGGTATCCTTCTGGGGCTGTTCAATGTACAAAGAACCTACAGGAGACTCGCGTCCTTCTGGAGTGGTAGCTCAATGCTAGACCAATACCACAAGGCATCTAAAATGGCATTAGTAGCCTATGTTTAGGCAACTGAATCCCAGCCGAGTTTCACATAAGCATCTTGGACAAAATACAAGAATTTATAAAGAATAAAAAAGTAGAGAATTAAAGCAAACAAACAAAAACCCAGAGAAACATACCTGTGAATGAATAATATCACAGGATGCTTGATCTGCATTCAGCTGTTCTGGAGTTTTGCAACCAGGAATAAACAGCAACATATTTGAGGTATCTGCTATTTTCATGTCGTAGGTTTTATCTTTGCTGCACAACACCGCTCGTTCATCCTTTTCACCACGGATTACTAGGCTAAAAAAAAAAACACCAAAAAAAAAAGAAGTTATTTTTACCTCTGTTTCAAGATGAACATCTATTAAATTTGTATATTTTTTCACATTTATACACTGGTTAAGAAGTTATAAACTGCAGTTCTGTTTGGTAGTAGCTGTCACAGCATACCAAGATACAGAAGCATAATTGTCTATTAATCTAAAATATATCTATTAATCTATATTTTTCATTTCCTTTTTGTGTTTTCCCACTCTGAAAGACAAATATTCAAGGTTTTTATGCAGATCACATTCAAACCTCCTAACCTGTCTTTTCGCACAAAAATCCCTAAAACATTGATCAGGTGATAGTTAAAGCCTGAACTAGTTCAGTAATCCTAGAAATTAGATTATAACTAGAATTGTTTTTAATAACATGCTTTAATTTGTGTGGCCCCAGTTAGGCCACTGGACTAGATGATAACTGTACGTCCCTTCCAACTGAAATTGCGCATTCTGCTTTTAACAAAGGCTGAAACTGGCCCATTATGAAATGAGAAAGCAAACAGAAATTGTGTCTATTGTGCAGCATCCTTCAGATAATTCCCTCTCAAAAACATACACATTTTCTTGCGAGTAATTCCAAGCATGAAAGAATAACATCTTTTAGAGCATTTCAGTACACAGAATTGATGCAAACAACCCTTTTGAGCTCATATACTTAATTAAATACAGATTCTTAGCAAGGACATGATAACACCAGAGCAGGACAACAAGGGAGGAACATTCAGTTCCTCCAAGGCTACACTAAATCAAGCACTCAGATTAAATTTAATCAAACTGTTCATCTTGCTTCCAAAAGCTGGCATGCGTCAGCAAAAGTTCAGCTGTGCCCCAGGTGGTCCTCAGCATGACTCAGTTCTCTAACCAATGACACTTTATCAATATTGCACTGAGGATGGACAGACTTAATAACATACATCTCTGAGGACTGTTTTCTTTAGAGGGCATTCTAATATTGTATAATAACATTTTTATTATGTGACTGGCATTGCAGCAAAGAAAGAAATTTTAAAACAGCATCAAAAACTTATCTAGAATGTGTTCTTAGATCAGTTAGATGTCCTACCAAATGGCTACGTCCAATACTTTATATCCTTCACTGTCCTGTTTGTCTAATTTGTAGGGACCCTGCCATCCAGCCGACCTCAAAAGCTCCAGGAGGAATATCTGAATATCAATAGGGTTCTTTTAAAGACATAATGTCTTTTCCTAACCCCAAATTTTTAGCCATGCATCTTCCTAAGTCCACCATGAAACTCTCCTGAGTTTTGGCTGAGGTCTCCTTAGAAGCAATTATTCTATATGAAGAAAACAAAAAAAAAATTTAAAAAATTGAGCAATGCAACAGTCTACAGAAGTGGGAAATTTTGTTACCAAAGTTGGTACTCTGATTAAATACTCTTAAGAGGCTGAACATTCTGGGAGCAGGACCTAAAGTCACTTTCCGGCCTCATCACTGACTCACACCAAAGGGATACATAAACCAATAAACCAACCCCACACCCTGGTTTGGTTTTATTGTTTTGTTTTGTTTTTCTTTAACGCATAAAATTATTTTCTTGAAATATTCTAAACAGGTTACAACTACTCAGCATAAAGTGCTGGTTATATTTGCTCTGTTCAGCTTCCTATAAAATCATCGAACTGTTGGAATTGGAAGGGACCTTAAAGATCAT
>VZRU01000887.1:12626-22749 GCA_013398155.1 Pedionomus torquatus
GGGGGTAGGGCTTGTAGCAGTATACTCAAAAAAGGCAAGAGAGGGATAAGAGAGTCAGACATAGCTTGGCAAAGTAATAAAAGAGCCAAGCTGGCGATTCAGTGGATAATACTAGGGTTATATTTCTCCCCCTTTATTTCTTATCAATTTTGGATGATGAAGCAGGTGTAATGGATTTTAGTAATGTGCTTCCCTTAATATTGCATGACATTCTGAATAAAAACTGCCTTTGTATATCGATAAAGTACAAGCAGAAGGGCTCAAGAAAAATGACCATCTAATAGGTGTCAAAAAATAGCTGTGAATCATCATTAAAATGTGTCGATGGCAGAGGGCTCCAGACCCAGAGATACACCGTGGTTTTGTCAGTGGTCTGGAATAAGTAGAGGAACAAAGTAAATCTGACATCAACTGTTCATAAAATAGAGGACTGGTGTTAAATAAGGGAACTTAAAACAGTTTGAGTTGCTTGCCAAGCTGTATCCCTTCAAGCTGAATAGTTATATCGTTCTGCATCAGTCAAATCTGAGGTCATGTATTTGTCAGCAAAAAAACACGGAGTCCAAAACCCCCTTCTGTAGCTCCTGCCAGGGAGTGGTGTGTATCTGACCTAGGGTTAGGAGCCTGCAGAGACAAATCCTCTTCCCTGTTGTACTGTGGCAAAAAGGACGACATCCTTGGTACTGCGTAGTGAAGGAACCTACAAATCTACCCTCTCTGTAGAGAAGCCATTGGCGAAAACAATACTGGAAGGCTGCTACTGACCAAGAGGAGTTTTGATTCCTATCTCTGTCCAGCTCTTGATTTTATGGATTCTAAATCAGAAACTATTTGTCCCAGAGGAAAAAAAAATATATTTTTTTGTTGTTGTGAGTTCTAGGTTTGGGTTGGTTTGGTACCTTTTCTGTTGCGCTGCAATCTATTTGTCCTGGGAAACTGGTTGATAAGTAACTAAGTGAATGATGTAAAACCAGAGAAGGCCAAAAGGACTAAAAGGATAGCATGTGTTAATCTTGAATCCATCTTTTTAGCCTGCAGAAATCTAATTCAACGTGATTTTTTTCAAATGCTCAGTTAAGAAAGTGGAAGCTTTGTATAAGGGGAAAGGGGACAAGTTACCAGAAAAGAAATTGAGTGAGAGATTAAAATCTGAGTAGTTCACTGAATGCATGTTTCCACTTGCTTTCATTTGCTCATTTGTTTTTTTTCTTTGAGACATATCCCACTAACAAATCACTTGTACTTGGCAGTTGAAACTGATAAACGACATAGTAAAGATTTTGCCCTGTGGAAGGCTGCCAAACCTCAGGAGATATCTTGGACTTCTCCATGGGGAAAAGGAAGACCTGGATGGCACATTGAGTGCTCCACAATATCAAGGTCAGATTTCTTGAGTTTTAAATCTAGTGCTGTTTTTTGTTTTCAGTCTCAGTTCAATAGTATCAACAGTGTTTAAAGTGTTGTTTCCGTTCAGTAGAAAGCACCAGTTTTAATGTGAATACTTTGTGCAACTTGTGATGTCATGTGTAGGCCAAATGAACTCTGATCCACCTTAGTGGCATAAGGTGTCTTGCTATGTTTTGGCACTTTCTCTTGAAACAGATGCAAGTATTTAAAATATGTTGTGCAGGATCACACAAGTGATTACAGAATCATAATAGAGTGGTTAGAGTTGGAAGGGACCTTAAAGATCATCGAGTTCCAACCCTCCTGCCATGGCCAGGGACATCTCCCACTAGAGCAGGTTGCTCAAAGCCCCATCCAGCCTGGTCTTGAACACTTCCAGGGAAGGAGCATCCACAACTTCCCTGGGCAACCTGTTGCAGTGTGTCACTGCCCTCACAGGAAAGAATTTCTTTCTAGTATCTAATCTAAATCTCCTCTCTTCCAATTTAAAACAATTATCCCTTGTCCAATCACTACAGTCTCTGACAGAGTCCCTCTCTAGCTCTCACATAGGCCACATTTAGGTGCTGGAAGGCTGCTATAAGGTCTCCCCGGAGCCTTCTTTCCTCCAGGTTGAATAGGCCCAACTCTCTCAGCCTGTCTTCACAGGAGAGGTGCTCCAGCCCTCATCTTTGTGGTCCTCCACTTTACTCACTCCAACAGGTCCGTGTCTTATGTTGGGGGCCCCAGAGCTGGACACAGTACTCCAGGTGGGGTCTCTTTATGGAAGTGGAACAGGGGGTGGAATCACCTCCCTCAACCTGCAGGCCACACTGTTTTTCATAGAATCATAGAATTGTCTAGGTTGGAAGGGACCTTTGAGATCATCTAGTCCAGTCATCAGTCTAATTCTTAAAAAAAACCAAAACCAAACACCAAAAAAACCCAGTGACCCATCACTAAACCACATCACTAAGCAGTATGTCAACCCATCTTTTGAATACCTCCAGGGATGATGCTTCCCTGGGCAGCCCATTCCAATGCTTAATAACCCTTTCAGTGTAAATGTTTTTCCTGATATCCAATCTGGACTTCCCCTGGCACAACATGAGGCCGTTTCCTTTGTTCCTATTGCCTGTGACTTGGGAGAAGAGACTGACCCCTGCCTCTCTGCAACCTTCTTTCGAGTAGTTGTAGAGGGCAATAAGGTCTCCCCTCAGCCTCCTTTTCTCCAGGCTGAACAATCCCAGGTCCCTTAGCTGCTCCTCATAAGACTTATTCTCCAGACCCCTCACCAACTTTGTTGCCTTTCTCTGGACCTGCTCCAGCACCTCAATGCCTTTTTTTGTGATAAGGGGCCCAAAACTGGACACAGCACTTGAGGTGGAGCCTCACCAGAACTGAGTACAGGGGGATGATCACCTCCCAGGTCCTCCTCACCATGCTGTTCCTGATACAGGCCAGGATGTTGTTGGCCTTCTTGGCCACCTGGGCACACTGCTGGCTCATGTTCAACCAGCTGTCGACCAGCACCCCGATGTCCTTTTCTGCAGCTCTCCAGTCACTCTTCCCCAAACCTGTAGCATTGCTTGGGGTTGTTGTGATCCAAGTGCAGGACCTGGCATTTGGCTTTATTGATCCTCATCCCATTGGCCTCAGCCCATTGATCCAGCCTGTCCAGATCTCTCTGCAAAGCCTTTTTACCCTCAAGAAGGTCAACACTTCCACCTAGTTTATTGTTGTCTGTAAACTTACTGAGGGTGCACTTGATCCCCTCACCCAGAGCATTGATAAAGATGTTACAGAGAATCAGCCCCAATACCAAACCCTGGGAGACACCACTCATGACCAGCCATCAACTGGATTTAACTCCATTCATCTACACTCTCTGGGCCCAGCCCTCCAGCCAGTTTTTAACCCAGTGTAGAGTACTCCCATCCAATCCATGGGCAGACAGTTGCTCCAGGAGGATGTTGTGGGACACTGTATAAAAGGCCATACAAAAGTCCAGGTAAGCATCCTAGACTTTTGATGCAGCTCAGGGTGCAGTTGGCTTTCTGGGATTAGCAAGTCTTTTAATTTGAACTGAATAACCAAAATTTTAGTGAAAGTTATGGTACTTCTTTCTTTTGTCCCCCTTCTCGCAGTCTCCATCAGACCTAGTCCAGCATGTAGTGCTGTGTCAGGAGGGCTGGGTTGGGGATTTCCTCCCAGCTGCAACAAGCATATCAGATCTTGCTGGCCTTAACAGCAGTCATGGATGTTCATGCTAATCATCTAAGCATTATTCAGCTTTCTTTAAAAGTCACAGTGTTAAATATTCTGAATTCTCAGTGGCAGTATATTCTGTAGGCATGATGGGAAACAAGTGTAGCAGTATTTTACTTATATTTAGTTCAAATTAATTTGCTCTTAATTTGGAATTTAATTTTCTCCATAGGATGGTAGTACTTTGTCCTGCAATGTGTTAACTTATGACCTATTTGTTTGTATTTTTTTAAAAAGAGACTTTTCTCCTGGAAGATTGATAGTTATACTTAGTTTTGCATTAGTCTTGGACCTTTTTTTTTCGGAAGCTAATAGCAAATTATTTAGGTCTGGCCCTATTTAGCTTTAGTTTTCAGCTCAATCTGAGATAGAGAAACCTGGAGCGCCCATACCATCTTTCCTGTGCTTTGCTGGTGCACCTGGGCTTGCTAGTCATTACTATCTGATTATTTATAAAGGTGGTTTTCTGTCTGAGAGTAGTTTCAGCACTGTGAAACTGTTCTTAAAGCAACTGAGGTACACAGAAACTTGCTGTATTTGAAGTGCAGCCTGTGACAGAAGTGTGCAGGTAAGAAATGCCCATTATAAAATGGCCTATCTGCTGATGCTGTGCTGTTTATAGTCTGCATTTCTCTTTGTAAAAACTGGTTTTACTGTGGTTGGATGGGGTTCCTTACATGTAAATAAGGGATGACCCATGCAGAGCCTAAGTGTAGCTATCTTGGACTGTGAAAAAAATAAGAGCATATTTTGGTAAGTTACCGTAAATGTTTTGCTGTCCAAGGCCCATTTTAAGCAACACACTCTTATGCATCTGTTTTCCTAAAGATCTCAAAGCACTTCTAAGTAATCTAGGTGAACTAAGTTTGAAAAGTCTTTTAAGTCTCCCTCTGGAGAAGATGAATGAAAAGAGTGCTGGTCCCTAGTGCATCCCTGGAGGAGGGAAACACCTGCTGTGGCCTAGGTCTGATATCTTCAATGGGGTTTGTGGTGAGACAGGCTGCTCCTTCTGCCCGTGAACGTTTTGGAGATCTGTCTCTCCCCTCTCCTCAGCTTTTAATGGTCTTGTTGGAGGAAGCAGTACGTGGCCAGTGCTCCTCTGTAGATAGCACAAAGGAAGGCTTGAGCTGGGGGTACTCCTGTGCAGGTCTGTGCTCAAGCTGGTTTTGGAACAGACAGAAGGGCACGGACCTGAGGAATAGGAACAGCCAGTCTTTCTCCCCTCCTTTCTTCTCTGTTTCTTTTCTTCCTGTGCCCCAACTGCTTCTGAAGAGCCATCATGAGCCCCAGAAAGGGACAAAAATTACTAATATCTAACCAGCTACCAGGAGCAACNCTGCTCCAGCACCTCAATGCCTTTTTTTGTGATAAGGGGCCCAAAACTGGACACAGCACTTGAGGTGGAGCCTCACCAGAACTGAGTACAGGGGGATGATCACCTCCCAGGTCCTCCTCACCATGCTGTTCCTGATACAGTCCAGGATGTTGTTGGCCTTCTTGGCCACCTGGGCACACTGCTGGCTCCTTTCTGGTGGCTGTTCACCAACATTTCCCAGGTCATTTTCTGCCAGGCAGCTCCAGCCACTCTCCCCCCAGCCTGGAGCATTTGTGGGGTTGGTGTGACACAAGGGCAGGACCCCACACTTGGTCTTCTTGAACCTCATCCCATTGACCTCGGCCCACCAANCATTGATCCAGCCTGTCCAGATCTCTCTGCAAAGCCTTTTTACCCTCAAGAAGGTCAACACTTCCACCTAGTTTATTGTTGTCTGTAAACTTACTGAGGGTGCACTTGATCCCCTCACCCAGAGCATTGATAAAGATGTTACAGAGAATCAGCCCCAATACCAAACCCTGGGAGACACCACTCATGACCAGCCATCAACTGGATTTAACTCCATTCATCTACACTCTCTGGGCCCAGCCCTCCAGCCAGTTTTTAACCCAGTGTAGAGTACTCCCATCCAATCCATGGGCAGACAGTTGCTCCAGGAGGATGTTGTGGGACACTGTATAAAAGGCCATACAAAAGTCCAGGTAAGCATCCTAGACTTTTGATGCAGCTCAGGGTGCAGTTGGCTTTCTGGGATTAGCAAGTCTTTTAATTTGAACTGAATAACCAAAATTTTAGTGAAAGTTATGGTACTTCTTTCTTTTGTCCCCCTTCTCGCAGTCTCCATCAGACCTAGTCCAGCATGTAGTGCTGTGTCAGGAGGGCTGGGTTGGGGATTTCCTCCCAGCTGCAACAAGCATATCAGATCTTGCTGGCCTTAACAGCAGTCATGAATGTTCATGCTAATCATCTAAGCATTATTCAGCTTTCTTTAAAAGTCAGTGTTAAATATTCTGAATTCTCAGTGGCAGTATATATTCTGTAGGCATGATGGGAAACAAGTGTAGCAGTATTTTACTTATATTTAGTTCAAATTAATTTGCTCTTAATTTGGAATTTAATTTTCTCCATAGGATGGTAGTACTTTGTCCTGCAATGTGTTAACTTATGACCTATTTGTTTGTATTTTTTTAAAAAGAGACTTTTCTCCTGGAAGATTGATAGTTATACTTAGTTTTGCATTAGTCTTGGACCTTTTTTTTTCGGAAGCTAATAGCAAATTATTTAGGTCTGGCCCTATTTAGCTTTAGTTTTCAGCTCAATCTGAGATAGAGAAACCTGGAGCGCCCATACCATCTTTCCTGTGCTTTGCTGGTGCACCTGGGCTTGCTAGTCATTACTATCTGATTATTTATAAAGGTGGTTTTCTGTCTGAGAGTAGTTTCAGCACTGTGAAACTGTTCTTAAAGCAACTGAGGTACACAGAAACTTGCTGTATTTGAAGTGCAGCCTGTGACAGAAGTGTGCAGGTAAGAAATGCCCATTATAAAATGGCCTATCTGCTGATGCTATGCTGTTTATAGTCTGCATTTCTCTTTGTAAAAACTGGTTTTACTGTGGTTGAATGGGGTTCCTTACATGTAAATAAGGGATGACCCATGCAGAGCCTAAGTGTAGCTATCTTGGACTGTGAAAAAAATAAGAGCATATTTTGGTAAGTTACCATAAATGTTTTGCTGTCCAAGGCCCATTTTAAGCAACACACTCTTATGCATCTGTTTTCCTAAAGATCTCAAAGCACTTCTAAGTAATCTAGGTGAACTAAGTTTGAAAAGTCTTTTAAGTCTCCCTCTGGAGAAGATGAATGAAAAGAGTGCTGGTCCCTAGTGCATCCCTGGAGGAGGGAAACACCTGCTGTGGCCTAGGTCTGATATCTTCAATGGGGTTTGTGGTGAGACAGGCTGCTCCTTCTGCCCGTGAACGTTTTGGAGATCTGTCTCTCCCCTCTCCTCAGCTTTTAATGGTCTTGTTGGAGGAAGCAGTACGTGGCCAGTGCTCCTCTGTAGATAGCACAAAGGAAGGCTTGAGCTGGGGGCACTCCTGTGCAGGTCTGTGCTCGAGCTGGTTTTGGAACAGACAGAAGGGCACGGACCTGAGGAATAGGAACAGCCAGTCTTTCTCCCCTCCTTTCTTCTCTGTTTCTTTTCTTCCTGTGCCCCAACTGCTTCTGAAGAGCCATCATGAGCCCCAGAAAGGGACAAAAATTACTAATATCTAACCAGCTACCAGGAGCAACTTATTAATGTGATACATAGAAGGACTGTACGTGTCTGTATGTGTGTGTGGCTTGCCTTTTATTTTCTGCTGTGTAGGTCATGCATCTTGCCTAGCTCAAGTGCCCCTGTTTTCTGGGCAGTTAGCATTGATTTACCTCCCTGTGAGTAGATAAGTATTGTCTTAGTTTAACAGATGGGCAAAATTAAGTTATTTGCTTGCCCAGCGTGAGCTAGCAAGGTCTTGCTGGGGCAGTGGACAGAGTTGTAGAAGCCTTGACTCCTGGGCTTTCACCAGAAAGAGTCTAGGTCTGTCCTGTTGCCATGGAAATACCTTACTTCCAGCCACCAATATTTGCTGAGAGCCCATGGGTGACCTGTACCAATGCAGAGGTGCTTGGTGTGAGAGGAATGGCCTTGGGAGATCAGAGGCACTGATGCTTTCTTTTGACATTATGGCAGTATAGAACCAAGCATTTTCTATCATGATTATGTACAGTGTTGCCTGAATTCATACAGAAAAGGTACAAGATAAAGAATTTACAGAAATGTTCATCACTTCAGAGTTGTAAGGTTTGCAGATGAAGGCAACTATTTGATACTGAAACTGTAGCAGAGCAAGGAAAGGAGATGTACTGCTTGCCATTCTTTTGTCTAAGTTAGAAAAATAATTGTTCCTACTAAGGAGAATTAATTGCAGGCAGATACGGGTCCTGTCCATGCAAGTTCCACTGCAGTTTTGGTATCCAAGATCTGTGTAAAGTCTTGTTTTAAAATTGCAATCATTAAATTGTACACTTAAATTTGTGTTGTTTCATCTTATTATTTTCTGCATTTCTTTTACAAAAAGCTGTTGTAGTTTTCTACTTAACGATCAGGAAAATATTGTTACAGTGCAGTGTTTGGAAAGCAGCTGGACATCCATACCGGTGGAATAGATCTTGCATTTCCCCATCATGAAAATGAGATCGCCCAGTGTGAGGTGTATCATCAGTGTGAGCAATGGGGGAATTACTTTTTGCATTCTGGTAAGTGAAATGTTAATCATCTAAGAGACATGTAGGAATTTTTTATTTTTTAAATTGCTTTTTAGGTTTGGCATTTATATGGTATGAAGTGTGAGGGAAGCCATACAAGCAGATGGTCCACTACAATGACTGAGAGTTCTTATGCTCACTAAGTAAAGAAACATAAGTAGGGGTGAATCTTGGAACTGTAGAATGAATGCCTTTAATAATAAGAGTGGTTACAGCTAAATACTGCTAGATTTCATCTGGGGAAATCTCCAAATAATAACAGTACATGCTTTGCCCATGTACAATGCTTACTCCCAATTGAAATTGTGGAAAGAAGCGTTCTTCCTGTAGAGTCTCATTCCCTTTCGTTGGAGTTTCCTCAAAATTTGAGGGCACTCTTTGTGACAGGCTTTCATTTTAAATTGTATTTTGGCTGCAACAGGATGAGTGTAAAAGGAATTGATCTTTTCTATATGTGTTTATGTAGTCCTCCAATACCCAGCAATTCCTGCTGTCTTAGAAACAGGAACTGCAGTATCTGAAGACAAGGGGTGGAGGTGGCAGGTGGGCAAGTCACTGATGGTAATGTTTTAAGAGCATCGAGAATAGAATAAACTAGTCTTGGTCTCCAACATCTGTCAGCACCAGGGCTTAAAAAAAAGTCTTCAGTAGCATGCATAATAATACAGCCTGTGTTTGTAAGCATTAATTTTAATTAATAATTATAATTATTAAAATATTAATTATTAAGAATTATAATTATTAATTAATTTAATAATTAATTTATTAATTAATAGTTAATTATTAATAGTAATTTTAATATTGATAAGAAAAGACATCTGTACCTCTGGAAAATAAGAATGGAGAGAATGCTAAGATACACAAACAGATGAACCAACAAAGCTCACAAAGTTGTGATCCTGCAGAGAACTGTCTGAACTGTGATGTTTTGTACGGTTTGAAATGTCAGGGAAGCCTTGCAGGCAGACACTCTGCTGCACCAACCAAGCACTGGATATTCATGCGTGCAATTCTCATACCTGAAACTATTTCAATTCTCCTGGGAAGCCTTTTTTTATCCACCAGTAGACTTGACTTACGCCTAATGAAGGGTATGAGAAACAAGATTCATGCTGGAGACCAAGTGAGTCAGCTGTTTTGGTCTCCTCTGGTTGGGCATCGTCAATGAGGTTGCTGGTGGGTAGAGACAGGGAGACCTGTGACATCTGTGGGCTACATAAAGACCAGGTTGCTCATTCCTCAGCTCTATAGAAAAGCAGAGACGTTGAGTCTCATCGCTATGATCCCTTGACCCTCTCTAGTGCTCTGACCAACTTCAGTGTCTCTCTGCTTTCCTGTGGAGCATGAGCGACTTGGTATTGGTGTAGCCTACAGATGTCACAGACCTTGTCTCTTCCCTCAGCATTCACCTCACTGGCTATGCCTGACTAAACTGTACCACAGTGTCTTCTACTCACCTGGTCTTTAGCTTACACTACTGCCTGGCATATAGCACTTCGATGAAGTTTGTGCTCTACAGTGATTTGAACTACATCAGTGTCGCGTGGTCCTAGCACTGCTACCACTGATGGAAATCTTGAAATCCGTTACTCCTCTTGCAGTCATGGGTGGTCTGGATGGTCTTCAAAGATCTGAAGTCGATAGAAAGTCAGGTTTGAATCTGCAGTCTTTCTTCTTGCTGAACAGTACGTTGTGCAAGATGTTGTAGTGAACTCTTTGAGCCGCTTCCCTGAGTAAGAGATGCAGAGTTAAACCTGTGCTACGCTCTGGGAATTACTTGTGTGGTTGGGTTGTGGTTGTTTGTGTTTTGTTTTTTTTTTTTTTTT